>PVKU01006728.1:0-10661 GCA_004027475.1 Anoura caudifer
AGGTATGTGCATGGCTCTCCTTGATGCAATTCTTCTTTATTTCTGGACCCTCATTTTCTCTGCTGCCCCACATTAATTTTTGATTCACATATAAGGACTGTTGTTTCATACCTCTCGGTTTTTTCGTGTTATCGTCATTTCTGAATGTCATCTCTCTCTTCAGAAAGAGAGCACCTACTCACCTTTCAAGACTCAGTCTAGGGCCACTAATTCTAGCCTGTTCCCTCATCACCCCTTGCTCACACTGTCAAGCACTAAGCCCTCTGACCTGGCTTATTTGGTTCACCTGCTATCTCCTATACCAGAAAGCAAAGAGCAGAGACAGTTTTTATTGTAATGCATCAAAAAGCTGCTATTTTGTAGGCATTTAATAAAGGCATGCAGGAAGAATTCATCAATAAACAGCCTTTGGAAGCCTTTGTTATATGAAAGGTCCTTCAAATGGTAAGGATCGTAGTGTAAGTTCATCTGTGAAGCGCCAATGAGGAGTGGAAATTTTTACTTTGCATACAACTGTTTGGCTGGGCAGGGCCAAAGGTGCTGCTGGCTGTCTAAGCAGAGGTGGGACTGAAGGGGAAAAGTGAAGAAGAAAGGAACCAAATGTTACAATTAAAATAAAGGAGTCGGAAAATAGAAAAGCAAAGGGGAGAGAAAGCAAGGGAGGAAATAAGGAAGAAATCCAGTGGAAAAAGTCGAGGCCCCCCGAGCTGTGATTAGAAGCTCCGGCATTCTCAGCAGCAGGAGCAGCAGGCTGATCCTGTTACTTGCCCTAGCTGGAGCCGGTGTCAGTACCTGGGATCCTACCACCCTTCGACTCCGGTTCCCTGCACCTTGCCTAAGGTGGTTCCACTCTGACCTTTGACCCTGTGAACCCCTTCCCTGGGGCAAGAAACACCAAGACATGGGGAGGGTGGGGGGGAGGTGGGCTGGGATGGGAGTAAAAGGTAGAAAACTGTACTTGAACAACAATTAAAATTAAAAAGAAAAAGAAACACCAAGACACACCCACCTGGAATCCCCATCTGGGCCCTGGGACCCTAGAATGCCCTGCCCAAGTGGCCCTAAGCCTGCCTCCACGGCCCACACAAGCCTCCTGGTCTACCTTCCTGAAGGCAGGGAGCTGGGCAGGGACGTTCATGTTGGCACAGGGACTCTCCAAACGAAGTCACAGCTAAAGCTTTCCACCTGGGTCTCGACAGCCATTTTGGAGGCCCTGGACAGGCAGAGTGGATCTAGAGAGGCCTTGAGATGTCATTGTACTGATGGAGGAGACGAGTCCTAGGAGGTCCTAACATCCTTCTGACTCCAAAATCCCCACTGCATCTCCCCCCGGCCTGGACCTAACTGGAGCTCCTATAAATCCTCAGATTTTTCTTTATCTTCTTAGATATTTGAAAAGCATAAAAAGTAATAAATAAAATATTTAAAAAATCCAATCACCATACTCTCACCACCAAGAATTAACCTTTTCCACATTTTGGTATATTTGCTTCTAATTTTTTTTCTGTGTAGATACTAAATGCAATTATGGTGGTAAGATATGAACATGTATTAGTAAGTCTTTAAAATAATTTAAACTTAATGGGAAATTACAAGATATAATACAAAGAATTCCTTTATATCTTATACCCAGATACACCAATTGTTATATTCAAACCTAGTTATATATTAAGAGTCAAACCTAGTTATATATTAAGGTCAACAAACCTAGTTATATATTAAGAGGTAAACCTCACTATCAGAATCAGGAAACTTAATATTGATACAATACTATTATTTAAGTAATAGCCCATTCAAAATTTTCCAATTGTCCCAATAATGTCATTCATAGCTATTTTGTTTCTCACTCAGAATTCAGTGCAGAATCATGCACTGCCCTTAGCTGTCACGTCTCTTTAGTCAATTCTTCATCTCCCCTTTGTCTTTTATGACCTTGACATTTCTGAAGAGTATAAGCCAGTTATTTTGTAGAATATCCCTTAATTTAGATTTTTCTGATGTTCCCTTATGATTAGATTCAGTTTATTTATTTTTGGCAGGAACACAACTGGTTTCAGTTATTTCCCAGAACACTGTAATAAGTACATTGGAAGCCCACAAATAAGATTCTTTTGACCATCCTGATTGTGTTCTTGACTCTTACATCTTCATCTCCCATACCCCTCACCCAAACCTGGGAAAAAAAGCAATATTAATCATGCATCCTGCAATACTTTAAAATATATTTATAAACCTATTTATATAGTAAGAGGCAATCTACAGTATTGTTTTATACTTTTAGAGGAATGCACTTAGCTATACGTAGAAAGCATTTGTAATGCGCTTGAAACTCACCCTGGATGATGCACATAGACTTATGAGATTCCTTTTACCATTCTCCAGATGCTTCAGTGTAATGGATCAGGGACCTTTTTCCAGGGGGCTGGCATACAGATTCCACAAGATCATTCTAACACGTTCACTACCCTATCCCCAATGTAAGGTCTTTCCATCATAGGTGCTCAATTAATGTCCACTAGGAAGACTGAGAGACGGAGAACACCAGGACTAGAACAATCTTCTAGGCCAGCTCCTGGGCAGTCCCCACCTGTGGCTCTGTTGTAGGAAAAACTTGGTTCTTCTTGCTGATGCAGTAAAGAACTGTAGATCAGCAAGTTATTAGTGAGTAAGCAGGGTTTATCAGTGATATGTTCTCATGGAAGAGAATGGGCCTTGCCAAGGTCAGGGAGAAAGGTTTAGGTAAAGGGCAAGGCAAGGGTAGCAAAAGCATCAGGTCCTTTTTCTTGAGGACTTACATAGTTTGCGGGATGAGGGTGAGAGAGTTGCTTATAGATTAGTGGGTAAAGGTGATGCCAGCTTCCCTCTACCCAAACATAGAAATGTGTGGAGGTCTGTTTCCCAGAATTCTCATCTTGCTCTGACCACATTTTGTCATCTTGTTGTAAAACAAATTCATGACAGGAGGGGGGCAGTTAATTAAAGTTGGGGCAGTTAACCAAAGTCATTTGTGGGCTCTTTCTGTAGGGACCCCCTTATAAAACAGATAGTGACCACAGACAGGCAATTAACCAAAGTTGTTTTATGGGCTTTTTCTTTGGGCACTGTGGACACCCTCCTTTTCCCCCTTCCAGACCTTGGATGAACACACAGTTTCAAAGGCTTTCTCCCAGAGGGTGGAAACGATAGGTACAGAACCTCGAGGGCTCCCCTCCTCCTGCACTGTCATGGTGTTTCTTGTGAGGTTGGAGCACCTGGCAATCTTACTGCAGCAGGCTCAGGACTGCTGAGTTAGTGGGTGAGACATGTCTCCCTCCTCCTCCCTGCTCAGTTTACTCTCTATGCTTCCTACCAGCTCTGTGCACCAAGATAACTTACTGATTTCCAAAACCGTGACACTTGCGTCTGGGTCAGAAAGTTCTAATGAATAAAATCTCATCTTTCTGGAAGTTTTCTTAAAATTTTCTTTTTGAATTCATTGTAAGAGAGTGAAACTGGTAATCAGGATTAATGATAGACATCAGATATACACACTTCCTTGCTGTTCATAAAAGAACATCATTAGTATTTGAGCATAGCAAGTCTCCATATATTGCTGCTATTAAAACTCCAACACAAAGCTCTTCCAGAGTGTTTTAATGATCAGTGAATGACTTAATGAATTTTGATCTGCAGGCTATTAACCCTGACTGTGACCTCTATTAGGTATGAATTAAGGCAGAAATGTAGGCTGCTAAGGAAGGATCGGAGTAAACATGGAGAGTAATTAAGCTTCAGTGGGTCCCTAGATCTTTGCATTTCCCATTGTAGTGACCTGTGTAATTGCCAAAGAGAGTTGATCACTCTGAAGCTTAAAAACAAAAAGGTTTCTTATACTTTGATTCTGGATTTGCACGCAGATAAAATGGTGCGCATTCTTTCTCACTTTGAGGAGAGGAGTGGGAAAAGAAGCTTCAGAAGAAGTAAAATAGAGGATCGAAAAAAGTAACTGCTGAGCTTCTTACTACCTAATACAATTATTTAGGGGAAATAGCTTAGTATTCGTGTTTTCACCCAAACAGATTTCTGTAATTGGCCCAGTGCGAATGTAGAGGCTCTCACCTCCTGCACAAACAAGGCAAAGCACATTTCTTCCAATCAACAGAATGTCTGATTAGGCAGTGTATTGTTCAGCTCTGATTTATCAAATTCAGCGCTCTTTGAATATTTATGAATCATACAGAATTCTGTAGGTCAACATATTTACATTATAAGATTTTATGTTTGTTTTTTAATTCGTAGCTTTTGAATAGGTGATGATTTGAAAGGTGATTTCTCTTTTATGACCTAAATTGGGTCAAAATATATTTCCTTATTTTTAATCAGGTTTTCCAGTATAGGACTTTAAAATTCTGTAGACTTTTTACTTTACTTTTCATTAGGAAGGAAGGAAGGAAGGAAGAAAGGAAGGGAGAAAGGAAGGAAGAAAGAAAGGAAAAAAAGGAATCTAGAAAAGGACGGAAAGGAAAATAGGCCATTTCATAAAATTAAATTCTTCTTTTAAAGGGCAACATAGAAGCATATAGATTACCCTAGGTTTCCCTGAACTACAGATATGAAAACTCATGTGTGTGGTTGATTGCTGGAGATCTGGGGATCCTTAGGCAGGAAAAGGGGCCCCACGATTGCTGGTCAACGCATAGAAAGTATAACAATACCTAAGTTTCGGGTTTAAGTTCCAGTGTGCACCCATATAAAACTAAATGGTAAAGAATTACAAGAGAGGCACAGTTCTTTGGCAGGAATGCTTGGAGACTTTCACCTTTCCCTCTTCTACCAGGAAAGAGGATTTCCTCCAAAATATGTGTCATCTGAGAATGGTTCTTGAAGAAGCAAATAATAAGATAAATAAAATATAGGTATATTTATACATACCTATAGTATGTATATGTGTACACACGCAAATATTTAAACATTTCCAAAGATTGTAAAGACATTTATTTATTTTTCTTGTGGAAGTTTGCCCACTCTGCCATGTTTAGCCCCATTAAGGCAAGCCAACTTGGAAAAATATGCCAAATCTATGCCATAAAATCTAAGATATATAAACCTCAAAAAAGTACTGCATGCTTAATTAATAGCGAGTGAGGAAAATACTGACTTATTTTGTTGCTGTCAGTGTCCTTGATTTTGTAGAATTTTTCCAGCAAGGGCAAAATATCACTTATCTTAGAAATACGAAAGTCTCTGATTGTTTTGACTCAAAAAACTGAAGTGTCCCACTGATTGTCTTTGTTTTCCCCCAAAATGAAATATGTTAAACAATGAGCAATCAATGTGTAAATTGTAGGTTTTTTTCCCCACCCCCTGTATTTACTCAAATTTCCCTTCCTTTCCCCCTAAGAAATGAAAGCTGATGGCTATGGTAGATTATGGTAGATTATGGTAGATTATGCCTTCTTAATCCCATACTCCTTCCTCCCTCTCCAGTTAAGTATTTTTCTAGATTTGCTGTTTATCTTCCCCATGGTTGTTTTGTACTTTTGTTAATATGTATGTATTCATAAACAATTTATAGTTGCTTTGCAGATTTTTAAAATTTTATATAAATTTTAGCCTAATATATATATCCATCTGAAACTTTTTTTGTTGAAAATTATGTTTTTAAGATTCATCCTTATCCGTAGTTTTAGCTAGTCCAATCAGAGCCAGTTTATGGGACACATTCTAGGGAAGGTGGTCAAAGCAGTACGTTCACCATGCAGGCCCATCTGCATTGCCTCCGGTCACCTTCCCCCAGCCCCTCAGGTCGCCCATTCACCGACTTTAGGGGTGGAGACAAGGAGGGGGAAATGAGACTCTGCAGGGCTCTCTTTTGGCAGCTTCTGTTACATTGCTTTACTTCAATCAAAAGTAAATCTCATCTGCTCCTCTCTCTAGCCTCCCGTTTTCCACTCCTACTGTTCTCTGATTCTATCACCTTTCGCTTCTTTTAACTTTTCCTCTGTCCTCAACGTGGAAGATACAAGACATGCTCAGATGGAGAGATCATGTCCACACTCACGCTTGGATGAGGCTGAGGGAGGAATAGTGGCTTTTCCTCCATCCCAACTTCTGCCTCCACTTCAGGGCTGAAACATTCTTCATCTCATGCCCTTTAAACAGGTCAGCCTTATTTTCCCCAAATCCCTTTTGGGTTAAACAATGACTGGTTCTCCAGGTCTCCCTCACCACCTACGAGAGTACCTTATGTTTCCTTTTATGCCTTACTGCAGTGGGGAGAGAATTGGTTCGGCAGCCAATTAAAAAAAATCCAAATAATTTGTCCATAACATTAAAATACTACTAGTGAAAAAGTTTTGGTAAAACATGCCACTTTAATTCACGACAACATAGTCCAACTGTCAACCTACAACTGCTGCTCTTTCCTAGCCCAAGAAGGAAGTTTCAGGGGGTCATTTGGTAGAAAATAACTTCGTTGATACCAAGCCTAGTACCACGACTGTGGCTGTGTTCTTCTATTCTGAAGCACAAATACTCTGTAAAAATGCTTGGGTGGATAGAAGTGCACATTTTTCAGAACCTTAATGAAATTCCTGAACTTGCTTTTCTCAGGGTAATAAGAGTCTTGACTTCAATGGAAGAGCCATTTAGAAAAATACATGCAGGCTTCCTAGCTTGGCAAACATTAATGGGGAGGAATAGGGTAAATTGAGGGATTTATTTTCATGTGTCCAGGTGGCTGAAACAAGGTTGCTCAACTTTTACATCACTCACATAGCATGTATTAGAGTGACAAAATGACTTTAAATAGCTCTGAATGTTTTTTCATGTGGACAGCTTAAGGGTATGAGAAATTTTGTACTTGTAGACTTTAGAAGTGGTTGGGTTAATTCAAAATACATATATTACCAGCTGACAACATGTCTAGCATGCCACGACTCTCATATAGAATATAATCCTGAAGCCCTGGTCCCTTTCCCCAAGTGTATTAGTGTCCTACGGCTACAGTGACAACTTAGCACAAACTGGATGGTCAAAATGATAGAAATTTGTTCTTCCACAGTTCAGGAGATCAGAATTCCAAAATCAAGATGTTGGCAGCACTGCTTTCTTCTGGAATGTCTGAGGGAAAAACTGTCCATGCCTCTCTCCCAGCTTCTGGTGTCTGCCGGCAGCCCTCGGTGTGTTTCAGGTGGCAGATATATTACCGCAATCTCTGCCACCATCTTCACATCACCTTTTGTGTCTCTGTGTCCTCTCACCATTACCTAAATCTCCTTCCTGATTTAGCTAATGACATCTGCAAATATCCTTTCCCCAAGTAAGGTTACCTTCTGAAGTTCCGATGGGCATGGATTTGGGCCAGATAGACACTGTTCAGCCCACTATACCAAGCAGATATGTAAGAAACAACCTGAACCATACCTCTTAAAATACAGCCTGGGAGCTAGTATTCTCTGTGTATTTGGCCTCCACCACATCTTAAATTGCTTGTGTTCATGGTAAAAACACAATGGTATCTTTCACACAGAGACACCAGTCTGTCACCTCCATGAATGCCAAGAGACCTAGCCTAAGAGGGAGCTGAGAATAGGACCAGATTATTCATATACTTGATGAGAATATCAGGCCTAATTATCATGCTTCCCAAGTCACCAGAGAACCAAGTTTCCCAGGACACTAATTCCCATACCTCCCTCAAATCCAGCCAATCATATGGTTCTCTCAATCTTCTGCCCACTGGAAATAACGAATGGTCTACCATCCACAAAATCCCATATTTTTAACCTCTTCTCTGCACAACCTTTGGCCTTTCTTGATCCAATTGACATCCATTCATTGTGGACCCTGATTCCCCTATAAACTACCCACATGGTGCTGTTTTTCTTACACATACCACTACCACACGGCCTGGAAGTGGACTAGAAGACATTTTGCTCCTCATTGCTACTTGTAGACAATGCATTTTCTCTTTTCCCCACAAGTCCCTAAACCTCTCATGAGAATCTGTCAGCTGATACTCTTCCTGGTTGTAGTCACCTACCATCAACCTGGTCATATTCTCATTCAGTCACATGTTTATTTCCTGGTTTATGGTCTTTTTCTCCAACTCTCCTCTTGGTGATCTTGACATTCATTTACATTATCTACCCAAAACTTGGCACTTCACTGCCTTCACTTCACTTTCAGAGAAATCTTTTCCCCAATCTCACTAGAGCTACTCTGCTGGAACAGTGTGGCTCAATGGAAATAAAATATGAGCCACAAATGTGGGCCATATGTGCAATTTTAGATGTGACAGTAGTCACATTTAAAAGTAAAAAGAAATGGGTGAAATTAATTTTAG
Source organism: Anoura caudifer (assembly GCA_004027475.1). Lineage (NCBI taxonomy): Eukaryota > Metazoa > Chordata > Mammalia > Chiroptera > Phyllostomidae > Anoura > Anoura caudifer. The sequence continues at coordinate 8,327 of PVKU01006728.1, forward strand.
TGACATATTTTATTTGCCCCCTAAAATCCAAAATATTATCCTTCAACACATGATGAATAGAAAAATATTAATACATGTTTTAGGTTTTTATATCAAGTCTTTGAAACTTAATGTGTATTTTACACTTGCAGCATATCTCATTTTGAATTAGCCCTATTTCAGGCTCCAGTAGCCACATATGGCTAGTGGTTATCACATTACATAGCTCCACTCTGGAGAATGGTTATACTCTAGGTCTTGTCCTAATTAGTAACTGAACAACCACCACACCTTGATTTCCGGAGTCTCATACCCTGACACTGCCTCCTAACTTCCTAGCTCATTGACCTAAGAACTTCCAATCTAAAAACCCTTCCACTCTACAAAGACCTCTAATCAACTGATCTACTTCTTTTACTGTCCACCATTCCTCCAATGTCCATACTTTCTTCCTTATGCAGCGTCTATATTCTGTCCACTATAATGACTCCCTTACAAACTCTCTCCCTGTGCCACCTTTGTACTTGACAATAAAACCCCAGCTTCATTTAGGCTCAGCTCTTGACACGTATTCCTCACAGCTGGCTGCTGCTGGAGAAAACACATGGCCACGGAATCTCCAGCAGGACCTCAGAACTGCCTTGAAATATGCTACGTTTTCTGAACCAATGAATTCTTTTTCTCCTCTCTTCCCTGATTATCTCACCCCTTGTTTCACTTAGAAAACAGAAGTTATCAGTGGAAAACAACCTCATTTTGCTCCAGCAAATCTATCAACTGAACAGCATCTAAACCCTTCTATTCTGTCTATTGTCCTGCTGACATGATGGAAGGGAACATTTCCTACCTCAGGCCAACCTCTCTTCCTGTGCTTGGATCCTATTCTAACTCACTGACTGAAGGACTTTACCCCTGCAGCTACGGCTTCTCGTTCCTACATGGCCAGTTGGTGCCTCTTCACTGGATCCACCCCACCCATATACACAGAGGCTACAATGTATTGCAAGTTAAAAAAATACTTCCTTGATCTTAGAATCTCCAGGGACTGCCCCACTTCTCTGTTCACCCTTTAGACAAAATTCCTTTAAGAGTTGTCTATATTTCCTATATCTAATTCTGTGCCTCAAATTTTCTTTTTTAATCCTCAGTACATAGGCTTATTCCCTTACCCCACCCACCAAAAATTCTAATGTTAAACTCACTAATGACTTCCATCTTGCCAGATCCAATGTACAATTCTTGATACTCATTTTATCTGAACATTCACACAGCCACTCTCCTTCCTGAAGTACTTTATTTGCCTTGTATGACTTAGCATATTTCTTGTTTTCCCCTTACCTCATTGGTTTCTTTCACTCTCTCTTTTTTAATTATATTTTATTGATTATGCTATTATAGTTGTCCCATTTCCCACCCTTCATTCCCCTCCACCCTGCACACCCCCTCCCACCCACATTCCCCCCTTTAGTTCATGCCCATGTGTCATAAGTTCTTTAGCTTCTACTTTTCCCACAATATTCTTGCCCTCCCCCATCTATTTTCCACCCACCATCTATGCTACTTGTTCTATGTACCTTGTCCCCCTCTCTCCTCTTCCCTGTCCCCTATTGCTAACCCTCCATGTGATCTCCATTTCTGTGTTTTTGCTCCTGTTGTAGTGGTTTGCTTAGTTGGCTTTTGTTTTAGATCTGGTTGTTAATACCTGTGAGTTTGCTGTCTTTTTACTGTTCATATTTTTTATCTTCTTTTTCTTAGATAAGTCCCTTTAACATTTCATATAATAAGGGCTTGGTGATGATGAACTCCTTGAACTTGACCTTATCTGAGAAGTGCTTTATCTGCCCTTCCATTCTAAATGACAGCTTTGCTGGATAGAGCAATCTTGGGTGTAGGTCTTTGATTTTCATGACTTGGAATACCTCTTTCCAGCCCCTTCTTGCCTGTAAGGTCTCTTTTGAGAAATCCGCTGATAGTTTGATGGGAACTCCTTTGTAGGTGACTGTGCCCTTATCCCTTGCTGCTTCTAGAATTCTCTCCTTCATTTTAATCTTGGCAAATGTAATTATGATGTGCCTTGGTGTGTTCCTCCTTGGGTCCAACTTCTTTGGGACTCTCTGAGCTTCCTGGACTTCCTGGAAGACTATTTCCTTAGCCAGATTGGGGAAGTTCTCCTTTATTATTTGTTCAAATAAGTTTTCCACTTGTTGCTCTTCTTCTTCCCCTTCTGGTACCCCTATAATTCAGATGTTAGGATGTTTAAAGATGTCCTGGAGGTCCCTAAGCCTCTCCTCATTTTTTTTTTTTTTGAATTCTTGTTTTTTGTTTGGTTGTTTCTTTCTTCCTTCTGGTCCACTCC
>PVKU01006728.1:10761-98626 GCA_004027475.1 Anoura caudifer
TTTTTTGGTCTAGGCACGGCTGTTACGTAGTGAGGGGTGGAGCCTCAGGTGTTCCCCAGGGCGGGACAGCCCAGTCGCTGGGTAGTGATGCTGTATGTGGGGGTGGGGTCTGAGAGGAGACAATGGCGCTTGCTTTGCTCACTCTCAGATTCCAGTTCCTTTCACCGCTTCCCCTTTGCCTGGATTATCTGCACGTGAATGTGGGACCACCCGGTCAGCCAGGTACCTTGTGCGGCCTCACTGGTTCTGCACAGTTGCCACCCCATGCCCAGGGTCTGCTAGTCGCTGCCTGTGCACCTGGGGGCTGCCAGCAGCTGCTGCCTGCGTGCCAGGTCTGTACCTCCGCTTTTTCCTGCTGCGACTCCGCCCCTCTTACCGGTCTGGATGAATTGTTGTTGGACTTCCAAACAGTTCGATTTTCTGAGTTCTGGTTGTTTTCTTGTTTCTAAATTCAAAGATTTCTAAATCTTTGTTATCCTTAATTTTGGTTGTGGTAGGAGGCACAGTGTGTCTGCCTACGCCTCCATCTTGGCCGGAAGTCCACTTTCACTCTCTTGATGAATCCATCATCTCTCCCCTTCTCTTAATGTTGCAGTGTCCCACAGCTCAGTTCTCAAAATTTTTCTCTCTAACTGATCTCATCAAATCTCATAGCTTTAAATACCTCTACATGAGGATGTCCCAGCAGTTATGCCTCTCTCTGAACTCTCTTGTACTCCAGATTTTTATAGCCAAGTGTTGTACCAACATCTTCTCCTTGAGGTCTGAAAGGTATCTCAAACTTAACATTTCTAACTTAAAATTGATTCTACCTTCTCCAAACGATTCCTTCTCCAGTTATTCATGCCAAAAATCTGTGATTGGAAACCCAATTCCTTATTTTCCTTCACACATCATTGCTTATCTATCAGTATGACCTATTTTTAAAACGTATATGAATTCAACCCCAATTCTTATCAGTTTTCCCTTTCTTCTTCCACCCTAGCCCAAGTCACCATTGTCTTCCTGCTTTATCTCCATAACTCCCACAGAGTGTACCTTTAAAGTATAAGTCAGTATATTTCCAACCTGACCCATGGCTTTCTATCACACATAGAACAAAACCCTAATACCTCAATATAGTGATAGACTCCTATATGATCGGGCCCCTGCCCATCTCAATGATCTCATCGCCGACCGTTTTTGTCCTTCGATTATTCCTGTCTATCTGCACTAGTTCTCATTGCTGATCTCTGCATACACCCAGGGATCTGTACTTCTTCTTCCCTACCACTGGAACTTTCTCCTAAAAAGGTCTCTAAAGAGCTTGTTCCTAAGGATTTCCGTAGGTCTCTTCTCCAATGTAATTTAATCACCTTAGCTAAAATGCCTATTTCCTGTATTAATCTTGGATTATTTTGATTCATAACAGTTATTGGTCCCTGAGATTACATTATACACTTATTTCCTTACTTGTTTGTGTTCAAGATTCTCCTTTAGAATTTTAATTACATGAATATACAAACTTAGTCTAGTTAGTTTACTGATATACCCGTAGGACCTTAACAAGACCCCAGTGAGACCTTAATGTTTGGAATACAACAGGTGCTCAGTAAGAATTTGCTGAATGAATGAATGAGGAGTCTAAGACCCATTCCACATAGCACTCCGTTATTCCATAAATTGTCACTGTATGATATAACGTAAATTTACATGTCAAATCATATATTACAAATTACAATTCTACAAGGCAAAAGCTTGCTGTAAAAAGGTTAGCAAATAATATAGGTATTACTCTTTGCTGCAATCCAATCTAAAAATCTGAATTCCACTCTCAGATTAATGCTTTTAATGTGACAGTACCCATATTTTGGTTTATGACCTAAAAGAACAATTGACCTGAGATATTCCTTATTTAAAAACTTGGCTTAGGTAATTTTTTTTGTCTTGCTATGTTACCTCATCCAAAGGGAAAAGTTGCACTCAAATGGAAACAGAAAAAAATTGTACCCAAAGGAGAAAATTGCATTATGGTAAAATTTCTCAAAGGCAAAAGAAGTGAAAGCTGTGTGACTAATGAATTTAAGAGCTTGTCCTGGTTGGAAAGAAGAAGCTCTTGTAAGAACAGAAGTCACAAATGCTGAAAATTCTTTAATAAAAGCAGTCAGATAGAACACTATTAGGCAACAGAGAGCTATATGGGTCCTTGAGGGGAAGCGGTGACATGAAGAACATGGCATTTGAGAACTACAATTCTGAAAGCTATATGCAGGAAGGACGAATGGACAGAGAATGAACTTGGAGATTCATATGGGGATCGACACATCCTGAGGGGTCTGGATAATGGCAGGGGACTGACCTAGCCACACTAAAGTGAAATGTTGGACCTCTGATTTATACAGTGTAAGAATTTACATTTTTTAAAACAGAGCATGAAAGAGAACTCCATATATTTTTAAAAAGTACTGATGTAGCATTATTCTTTCCTAATGTCATTTGAGCAACTGGTAGAATTTCCAGGATCGACAGGAGAAAAGTTAAGTAATTTATCATGATGGAATTTATTCAGGACACAGAAAAGAGTAAGCAAGGGAGAAAAGTACATTAATAATTTGTCCTCTTGATGAGTAGCTTTTTGCAAGGAACAGTGCTTTTTGCAAGGAACATAAGAAATAGTCTCATTGTAAGCTAAAATTTACTTTCTATTTTTTATTAGACTGATACACTGAAATATTTCTGTATGAAGTTATATCACTGCTTAAGATTTGCTTTAAAAGTATCCAGGCACAGGGGTGGTGGTAATGGTTATAGATGAAGCAAAATTGCTGAAACTGGAACTCTATCATGCTATGTTCTCCACTTTTGTACATCTCTGAAAGTTTCCACACTAAAATGTGTAAGTAAAAACAACAAAAAATATCTGGAACTTACACTGAGTTTTCATGATGCCACAAAAGAAATGAACAAAATTGAATAAATAAGATCTCCAAAATTATAAAAGCAAAACAAATAAAAATACCACCAAACTCCTATCATTGTCTATGATAGTTTCCCTTGGTCCCCACTCCTGGAGGATGTTAATTCATGATGGAGCAGGCCCGGAGAAAGGAAGGTCCTTCAGAATTAATGAAGGAGAAAAAGGAGGAGCAGAGAGCCTTAGACATGCTCTGAGCGGCCTCTCTCTGGTCCCCCCGGGATCCTGAAAACTCGGACCTGGAAGTGTTTGCAGCCAACTCCCTGATTCCATCTCTGTGTTCCGGCTTCTGATTTGCTCTCCCTCTTTTATTCACCAATTCTTTTTCTCCAGTGTGAACCTGTACTTTTTCTCGTAGGCTATTTCTACCTCAGAAAACTACTTCCTTATAGTTTAGCCCTAATCTTCTTCCGGGTTGACAGGCGGTTCCTCCCTAATCAATGCCTGTTCGACAGCTGATTGTTACCTGAGTCACTCTTAGTTTGATAGATGATCTAACCTTACCCAGCCTGCTTCTCTCCCGTTTGTTACTTAATAAAGGAGGGGAGTATTCATCTGAGGGCTTGTGGTCATTCACTCTACTTCCCCAGTGGCTAGGACAGGAGCAAAGCCCCCCTTGGGAACTACAGGTATAGGAGGCACTCAAAATACCTAACATTACCCAGCAAGGACAACAATCAATACTTAATTCTGGAACAGATGCTGTCAACTCCTGGCCAGGGCTGACCACTGATGAATCCCTTAATATCAGCCCTGCAGCTGGGCTCCCCAGATTTTCAAATAGTAAATTCTTCCTGGAAACTGGAATTCCACTTTCAACTGATTGAACAGCAGGCCAGAAGAAGATACTATAAACAATCAAAATCACTTATGAGAAGATAAAGATTCTTACCTTCTAGTAGGTTTAGCAGTGTATGCAGGCTTGATACATTCTAATGAAACATTTAAGAGACTTCATGTGATTGTGAGGAAAGTTCTGAAATTCCTTCCTTACCAATGTAGTGGAGATGAGTTGAATGGCTACCTAGCTTATCAAGCAATGACAGGTGTTCTAAAGCAGATATGATCAGACATGTATTACGCTGTTGACTTTTGTTTGCGCAGAGGCGCAATTATATAATAGCCCTTCCATAATTAAAAAGTAATGCAACTAATTCTTTTTAAACACACACTGACGTGCACCTTTGCACACGATGACTGCTGGACAGCACAGTTCAGTGGTTGAGCCATGTTCTTTTTTGGGGGGGTATTTACTTATTTATTTATTAATATATTTTATTGATTATGCTATTACAGTTGTCCCATTTCTCCCCCATCATTCCCCTCCACCCTGCACACCCCCTCCCACCCACATTCCCCCCTTTAGTTCATGTCCATGTTTCATAAGTTCTTTAGCTTCTACATTTCCCACACTATTCTTGCCCTCTCCCTGTCTATTTTCTACCCACCATCTATGCTACTCATTCTCTGTACCTTTTCCCCTCTCTCCTCCTCCCACTCCCCTGTTGCTAACCCTCCATGTGATCTCCATTTCTGTGTTTCTGTTCCTGTTCTATTGTTTGCTTAGTTTGCTTTTGTTTTAGGTGTGGTTGTTAATATCTGTGAGTTTGCTGTCTTTTTACTGTTCATATTTTTTATCTTCTTTTTCTTAGATAAGTCCCTTTAACATTTCATATAATAAGGGCTTGGTGATGATGAACTCCTTTAACTTGACCTTATCTGAGAAGTACTTTATCTGCCCTTCCATTCTAAATGAAATCTTTGCTGGATAGAGCAATCTTGGATGTAGGTCCTTGACTTTCATGACTTGGAATACTTCTTTCCAGCCCCTTCTTGCAGCTGACAGTCTGATGGGAACTCCTTTGTAGGTGACTGTGCCCTTATCCCTTGCTGCTTCTAGAATTCTCTCCTTCATTTTAATCTTGGCTAATGTAATTATGATGTGCCTTGGTGTGTTCCTCCTTGGGTCCAACTTCTTTGGGACTCTCTGAGCTTCCTGGACTTCCTGGAAGTCCATTTCCTTTGTCAGATTGGGGAAGTTCTCCTTTATTATTTGTTCAAATAAGTTTTCCACTTGTTGCTCTTCCTCTTCCCCTTCTGGTACCCCTATAATTTGGATATTGGGACATTTAAAGACGTCCTGGAGTTTCCTAAGCCTCTCCTCATTTTTTGAATTCTTGTTTCTTCATTCTTTTCTGTTTGGTTGTTTCTTTCATCCTTCTGGTCCACTCCATTGATTTGAGTCCCAGTTTTCTTCCCATCTCTATTGGTTCCCTGTGCGTTTTCCTTCATTTCATTTATTGTAGCCCTCATTTTTTCATCTAATTTGTGAGCAAAATCAACCACTTCTGTGAGCATCCTGATCACCAGAGTTTTGAATTGTGCATCTGATAGGTTGGCTATCTCTTGATTGCTTAGATGAATTGGCTCTGTGGCTTTGATTTGTTCCCCCATTTGAGCCATTTTTGGTTTTTTTTTTTTTTTGGTCTGATCATGGCTGTTATATAGTGAGGGGTGGAGCCTTAGGTGTTCCCCAGGGCAGGGCAGCCCAGTTGCTTGATAGTGATGCTGTATGTGGGGGTGAGGTCCAAGAGGGAACAATGGTGCTTGCTCTGCTCTCTCATGGGTTCCAGTCCTTTTGCCACTTCCCCTTTGCCTGGATTATCTGTGTGTGAATGTGGGACCATCTGGTCAGCCAGCTGCCTTGCATGACCTCACTGGGTCTGCACCATTGCCACCCCGTGCCCGGGGTGCACCAACCACCACCTGTGCGCCTGGGGTCTGCTAGCCACCACCTGCATGCCTGAGATCTGCCAGCCACTGTTGCCTACACTCCTGGGTCTGCCAACATCCACTTTTTCCTGCCACAACTCCACCCCTCTTATAGGTCTGGATGAATGGTTGTTGGACTTCCGTACAGTTCAACTTTCTATCAGTTCTGGTTGTTTTCTTGTTTCTAAATCTTTGTTGCCCTTAATTTTGGTTCCAGTGGTTGAGCCATGTTCTGCAGCTGCTCTTGGAGAATTGCTTTATGTAGATCCTTTGGAAGGTTTGTGATCATAGTGTCAGGTTGTTTCACTGTGAGGATAGATTTAAAAGTTTTTTAAATGACTCCATTAATTAGGAGTTCCATTTGCCCTTAAATGACTCAGATCCAAAGTAGCAACATCTAAGACAAAATGGTTGAATTTTCTCTGTTTGGAATCTTGGCTGTGGTTCCATTCTCCAGTCTCTAGGAGCCCAGGCTCTTTCTATTTGTTGATTTGCTGTCCCTGTAATAACATTGGCTATTCCAAGATGGCTCAGTATCCAGTAATGAAGGAGGAGGAGAGAAGGTAGAGTGTACCACTTTCCTTTAAAGCACTCACCTGGAAGGTGCCTACATTATCTCCACTAATAAAACACTGGGCAGAATCTGGCCATATGACCATGCCTAGCTAGCTGTGTGGGAAGCAGAGAAATCTGTCTTTAATCCCTGTGTTCATATACTTACAATATCAGCTAAATATCAGGAGGATTATTCTTGTATAAAATGAGGTGAGCTACTATTGAGTGATGATGGGAAACTTGGATAATGTATATGTATGATATATAATATAGATATTTATACATTATATATAAAAATATATATATTTAGTAAAAAAAATAACCTCCCCAAAACTAGAAGGATGGTGTTGTAATAAGCTGGCTCTTGTGTATACATGTGTATATTTGCATGTGTGCATGCAGATTTGTGTATGTATGAGAGAGAGAGAAACTATGGAAAGGCTGGTAAACTCCCCCAAAGAAAAGCTCAAAAGTTCTGAAGCATTTCCTTGGAATAAGTCCATACCCTTCCAAGGCAATGGATTTTAGAGAGGACATCAATAATTTGAATTCTTAATGCCTGCTGTGTTTGTACTCTGTACAGATTATGTGAGAATGAACCTCATACTCTGTGTACCGGGAACATGACATGATTTATACCTGCATAACTAGATATGTGGCATAACAAAGAACTTTTTAATTTCCTCATTAGAATAAGTAATCATGACTGTAAACAGCTATCAGTGTGATTACAGGGTTTAGCGATACCTATGGATGATACAAGTTTGATTTGGGGATAATGGTCTCTTCTTCCTTCTCCCCCTTCGCCTTGCCTTGACTGCTGTTTAATGCTATCCTTTTAATCAGCCTTGATTGCTTTGCTTTGCTCAGAGACTTGCTTAGGGACTCCTCAGAGGCACATTGTTGGTGGGAAACAGCTGTTCTTCCTAGCTCAGACGACTGCAGTTATATATAGTAACGATAATAATAAATCGTCTACGCATATGCACACAGAGCATGGGGACCCACTGGTGAAAATCAGTGTTTTATGTGTGTGTGGTACTTTTCTTTGATTGCATTTACAAACATTCGGCTCCCCTCCCCACTCCAGCTGCTGCGGTGGACCTCCTCAGCTCACAGAGGGATCCAAAGATGCCCCCCTCTCCACACCCCACCCCCACCTGGCTCCAAGACTTGCTTGCAATTTACTACTTAACACGTTTACTGTTCAAGTTGCCCCTTCCAGTGCTATTGTGATAGAAAACCATTCAGATCTCTAAGCTTTTCATTCTGCTTCTATTCTGTGAATATAAAGTGATTTCTAGCTAAAGTTTACTTACAAAAATGCAGTATGTGTGAAATTCTATGTTTGTAAAATTCAGCCATATTTTCGCTTCCTATGAGGTACCAGCCACTGTAAAAAATGGTGTAAAAATATCGATTACCACTGGGGAGAGATATTGAACTGGCTCCTTATTAATATGTTTGATAATAGTTCTTTGTTTAAAATAGCAATACAAGTTTCTTCACTGATCATATAGAATATGAAATAATCATATATTAAAATGAAGTCTACCTATTCAAAATAATGTATAGTATTATTTTAAAGCACCCTCCCAAGTGCCATGTATTTGCTTATGGTGTCAGCCTAATTCAGTCTTGTATACACAGTGAAAAACAGCCCCTCTCACTGCCAAATGAAACATCTCTAAAGCAGAAAATACAATCGTGCACCACGCTGGCCTTTCAATAACCATCTATTGTGAAGTTGACAGTTATATTAAAGGGCATGATATTTACACTCTGGCAAGCGTTCTTCAGTCTCTGGTTTTTATTTACTCCTTGGTCTTCATATTAATGTTATTTTTTTCTTCCTAATTTTGTATATTCTTATGCAAATTTTTCATGGGTATAGAAAATCTTGTTATTTTTCCTTTGCTTTTTTTTTATATCAAAACCTCATCTTTATTGTCATTTATCGCATGTTGATCACAGGGGCACGAATCAGGGCCACAGTGTCTCTGCTTTCTGTTTGGCTTTCACTGGGACCATATCACTGCAGAGTGAACTAGATGGATGCCCCAAAAGAGCAAACCTGGAGAAGGGTGTACTGTGTCCAAGGCCAAAGTTACAGCATTTCTAGCAGGAACAACCCAATATAACCCAGAGATAAAGCTTTTCCATAATCTAAAGTGGTATGGGGTTGCAGAAGAACTTGAGAATCAGGGTATCCCTGTGTAAATGAGTACAACATCCCTCTCCTTTTTCTGGTCCTTCATGACGGTAGAATACAAAAGGCAAGATGGTGAGAGAGGTCCACCCTGGGCGCATGCAGGAAGGGGGTGCATTGTTTTTAGAGCACTGATAAACAGTAATAACATTGGACTAAAAGTTGGTCTCTTTGTTATCAGCATGCATCACCATTTCCAAACCCTCAGTGATCATCAACCGCTCCTTCCCCCAAATGTAGTGTTGGTGTAAGACCTAAACACTTGCTGCGTTTATTATTGGTTTTGAAAAAATAGATGTGTGAGCTTTCAATGAGTGCATTTAAATTCTGTATCCTTTAATGAAAAATGTATTCTGCATGGAAGTTAATTGGGGAATTCATAGTTACACAGTCAGCCTGCGCCACAGACAGGCTCAGCTACTCACATTCCGCTCAGAGCCAAGTTTCGGAATTCTGGAGCTCTTGAGTTGTGTGAAGTTGGAGTCTTCCACCCCTCTGATACCACACAGTCCTGCGTTTAACGAGTAGGTGCAAAGTAAACAGTGACGGGCGCTGTGGCTGCCAGACAAAACCGGAGTTACTTTAACTCTGTCTCCCTATGTGGCCACTTGAAGTTTTTGTCTGTTTATAATTTCTCAACAGGAGAAGAAATTTTAAAGCCACTAGAAGGCATAACAAAGTCATGGGTAGTATTGTGATTCCTGGAATTTATTGTGAGAACAGATTTTTATGATTGTCTACCAAACTTAGTCTTGAAGTTAAGACTATTTTCCAACTACTGTAGGTCTGCAACTTTGTGTGAAAGAAAATCTCCTAGAATAAAATAAATAAAAAGTGTGACTCAATCAACTGTGATTGAGAATAGGTGGGCAAATGTGATTATGCTTGTGTAATGAATATGAATATGTGCAGATCAATGTTGATGAAGTCATTGAGAACTTGGCAAAGGTACAGTTTGAAAATAGACAGTTACATGAATGTAACATTCATTCATTTCTTTATTCATTAGTATGATAGAACAAATGTAGGTAAAACTCTTGCTTGTTTTCAGAAAATACATTTTTATAATAAAAAGCAATAATGTGTTACTGTGTCAGTTTCCTACCTCAAAGTGGGTGGCTTAAAACAACAGAAATATGTTTTCTCGCAGTTCTGGGGGCCGGGAAGCTGAGATCAAGGTGTCGGTAGGTTGGTTCCTTTTGGAGGCCCTGAGCTCTCAGGGACTCCTAGACTCTCCTAGGCTCTCATGGCTGCTGGCAATCATAATTTCTGCCTCCTCCTCATGGTCTCTGCCTTGTGTCTGTGTCTTTCTCCTCTTCTGATGAGACACTTATTATTGGGTTTAGAGATCACCAGTTAGTCCAGCAGCTTTCATCTTGATCACTTAATTACCTCTTCAAAAACCCTGATCCACGGGATAGGACTTGGACAAATTTTGGGGGGTATCCCAATTCAATCCAAAGCAATGGACTTTTTCCCATTTTGTGCTGCAATACTTATTTTATTTTTTTTATGCTTTTCATTTTTGGCATGCATTTTATATGCAATATGTTATTAAAGAAAAATTTTACTGTCTCTATTTCTTTTCTAGCCTTGATCATTATTAGTTTCATATTGTGATTTTTCCTAAAAGTACTAAAAAAGGTCTGTGATATAAGAAGAGAGAGGAGCATTAAAAAATGAACTGCTCCAAGTGTCAAACAGCTGGATGTGGGCTGTTCACGGCTAAGCTGTCAAAGGGGCAAATCAGAAAGAGGAGTGCAGGCTGCAAAAGGGAAAACTGGGAGAAGAACTGAAGAATTCATCAGTATGGTGATCTGTGGAGCTTAACAGTGTGAGCTTTAGAGTCTGAAAATCAGGATTCGTAACCACAACCTGTTGCCCTTACAATGATATCTGACAGCCTGAGTTCAAAGAAGTACAGACTTTTCAGGAGAGGGTGCAGGGAGGGAAAGCTACAGGCATTTCAAAACTGTTGTGCGCATAGAGGGGTACAGATGCAGGGACTGGGTGGGCCCTGAGAGCCAGCAAGTGCAAAGCATACCCTGGCTGCTCAGGGCAGAGGGATAGCAGGTTTGAGAGGAGTGGCTTTGGGCAAATGGGGGATGACATGAGGGCCCTGGCCCTGGGAGAGAAGAAGCCAGCTACTCTGTGTTTGCTGCAGTGTTTGTTCTTTCACCTGTAACGGAAAAATGGAAAAGTGAAAGCAGAATGAATGAGATGCACCATTAGTGAGCCATGACACATCAGCTCTAAATGGGCCTTTAGAGGAAAAGTCATCCAAACGCTCTCGTTTTTAAAGAGGAAATGGGAAGCTCACAGAGGTCTAATGCGTTATCAAAGAACACTCGGTGTGTTGGTGTGGAAGCCACTGTTCCTGCCTCAGTTTCTTAGCACCTGCACAGGGAATTCTTATCATCTGACCCAGGGACTTCTTTTAACTCTCCACTATACATTTATATGCAATACCCCACCCCGAGCGAATGTGCCTATAAAAGTTTTCCAGCTACAGTCTTAAATTTATTATAGGAAGAAAATCAAAGTAAAATAAAATAATAAAATGATAAAATAATAAGCCCAGGGAAACACAGTTACACACTCTCCAACACATTGTAAAGCAAGCCTGCTGGTTCCCGAAACCCAAGGAAATACGTGGAGGATGGTCAGGGATCTTGGGGAAGCTGCTACTGAAGCCTGCCCACCCTCCATATCCCCTATAAATCTTGCCACTACACTTAAATTTCAATAGAATAAAATAAATAAGATAGAATAAAATAAAATAATTGAGTCAAATAATATAACTTACTGAAAAATAGTTACCTTGTGTAAATTTAGTCTCAGATATGTTAAATGACAACCATTTAGAAATGCATTAAAGAATTCCTTTAATAAAATGTAAAATCCAGAGTTAATAGTGACATATATATTTTTAATGACACACATTTATTGCTGCCCATAACTCATTGCATACATTAAGTATGAAATTTCCTGTGGGCAATAATAAATGTGATTTATAGGTCACAAATTTGTGGGCAGTCTATTCCTTATTCTGTTGAGGACAGTTCCAAACACCACCAAAAATTAGGGAAAAAATCTAAAATAGTTGGGGATTTGTGGAATCAGTTTTGTTTTAATTCATTCTACAAAATATGTTTTAAAATGAAATGGGATTATTTATATATTTATTATAAAATTATATGAAAAATAAAAAATGAAATTTTAAGGCTTTCTTCATTCTAGTCACCCAAAGAACATACTAATTTTTAAAGATTTTGAGTAATTGTTTTTGCATTTTTTAAATAAAAATGAACTTTCATTATTAGAAAATCAATGAATATAAATTATAAAAAAAATTAGAGGTAAAAAATAAGAAAATAAAACACTATACTCCCAACCCTAATAGCACTTTCAAGATATAGCTTTAAATTTTTATTTATACACGTTTCTGTTTTTTCTTTTTTAAAAGATTTTATTTATTCATTTAGAGGGAGTGGAAGAGAGGGAGAAAGAGAGGGAGAGAAACATCAATGTGTGGTTGCCTCTCACACACCCCTTACTGGGGACCTGGCCTGCAACCCAGGCATATGCCCTGACTGGGAATCGAACTGGCGACCCTTTGGTTTCCAGCCCAAGCTCAACAACTGAGCTACACCAGCCAGGGCTATTTATACAGTTCTTAACAAATGAAATACTATGATATTTATATGTACTGAGTGATCTCCTTTTGTCAGTGAACATTGTCTATTCTGTGTAGACAAAGCTATCCTATCTTGTGTCCAAATCATTATAAATTGCCCCAATTGTACCCCACATGTCTCTACAGGTGGTTTGTTCCAATAAAACCTATGCCAGACCTATAGATAGCATTGTATTGTTACATCAAGTGTCACCTAGAACAAGGGCTGTGGGACAAATCTGTAAGCTGCCTGTTTTTGTAAATACAGTTTTATGGGAACAGAATCTCATTGATTTAAGTTCTGTCTATGGCAGCTTTCACTCTGTACAGGCAGATCTGAGTAGTTGTGGTGGAGGCCATATGGGGCACAGTCTAAAATATTCATGACCTGGGCTTTGTAGAATAGAGTTGTTGATCTCTGACCTGGAATGGTCCTCTTCTTTCATGAAATTGATTGTTGGTGTGTCTGGGCCAGGTGTCCTCCAGAATGTCACAGCTGGGTTATCCAGTTGTTTCCTATAGTATCTTTGCTTATTCTTCTATTGGATAATTTTGCCCATTTTGCTACAATAATCTCGATTACCTTAGTGTCAGTATAATTGAGCTTTCCTACAGACTAGAAGGACCCATTAAATGGAATAAGTGTAAGGAATTTTCTGGTCCTGACAAAATTTTCTTAGTATTCTGAAATTTATCCCCAGTTATTGATAGGGATCTTTTTTCCCCTTTCATCTGATCGATAGGGAAAAAAAAGATTTGAAATGAAAATTGTAGGAGACCATTCTGCGTGGCATGGGCCCACACCCACGGATAGGTTCTCCAGTGGGGAATCAGGTCTGCAATGTGCCTAGGCCACTATGAGACTTGCTTTTGCTAAAACTCCCTCACCCTGAATTGAGACAGCAAGTGCTTACTGTAACTTCATAAAATCCATGCTAAAACTCCCCAGTATGGAGTGTGACTGGTTCAACCACTTTTCCCTTTTCATTTGCAAATATGCTTCTGTGATGTGATTAGTGGCATCATCTCCTTTGTTGTCTGTAAAAGGTAACCACCTGAAGCAAAACTGTGCATAGTAAATGAGGACCATCATGTAATGTGCCCAGGAAAAGAAATAAAGGCTTGTCATGGCAGAGGACAAGGTTTTTTCTCCCCTTGAGAGAAGAAACCCTGCCATCCCTTTTCCTCCACAGGACTCGGTAGTCCATGTGAATTTCTCGTTTCTCATCCACAATGTGGTGGACACCACGAGCCGGAGTCCGCATCAGAAAATATGTTGGGAGAAAGTAAAATGGAGGAGACAACACAAGTGGATGATGGGATTTTAGGGCAGGAGGTGAAGGGAGGCGGGAAAAATAAAGCATTGTTGGAAACCCAGTCTTAGCAAGGTGTGAATGACTGATAAGGTCCAGGCCGTTGAACAGTAGAAGAAAGGGGCCTGCAGGAAGGTTTTGGTTTCCTGAAAGAGTGCATAGAAGAAAAAGTATAGAAAAGAAAATGGGAATTTCAAAGACAAACTGTTTATTCCAAAAATTTGCTGGGAATGAATTCTGAACAGTGAATGATGAGTGGGTAAATGGAATGCCCAACAATTTCAAAACTGACTCATGGTTTCGCCTTCTCTGGGGGTGCCATAGAACAGTCATATAGAAGAACGAGGAAGACACACCACTTGCCCAGTGCAGTTTGGGTTACGTTTCTATAACGTTATCTGTAAACTGCAAGCATCTACAGAGGTCTAACTCTATCTTTAACATGCAGTACTCGGTATAAGCGAATGAATACTGCAGAATAATTTGAAAGCTATCGTACAATAGTAGATTCTCAGTACGTACTAGATAATTCTTTGATTATAGCATATTGACGACTCCTGCCCAAAGGCTTTTTGACTAGCAAAACTGAATTTACTAAACTTTCTGCAGCAAAGATTGTCATCTTATTTTAAAAGGAAGAAGCTAGGGAAGGATTATTTGTTTATTTTTTTTTTTTTAAATAGGGTTTTGAGGTCTGGGCCAAGTGTTTAAGATGAGTTTTTCAAAGCAGAGACTGGGTAGGATTGGCTAAAGCCCATGAAATAAAAATAACAGGTTTGGTGAGCATAGCAAAGCAAGGTTCTGATGAGCAAACTGTTTGCATAGGTGAGCAAATTGCTATTCTGATTGGAGAGCTGTTTGCCCACAGGAGGGAACTGTTTGCCTTGATAAATTGGCTTGTAAGAATTTCCTGAAGTGAATGGTAAAGTTAATTATTGGTTTAGAGTCTTATCTTCCAAGGCATGAATTAGCTGGAATAATCAGGTCATATTATCATGGGGGTCTCAGTTCTTAAGAACTTCATGTAAAGTAAAATAATAATTAAAAAAACAACTAACACATAAAGTTATTGCCTTAATTGCTTTTATACATTAATCAGAGATATTTCATAGCGAAATTATGTTGAAAATTTTCCACTTTGCTTTCAATAGTTATTTATTATGTTCATTTATTTTGAGTGACATAATTTGTTATTTATAAGAACAAATAGTAAAATTGTGGTACAGAAGATACTGGAGCTTTTTCCCTTAGTGGTAATTATAGCTCCTTAGACAACTTTTTTAAATTAAAAGAATGTCTCAAAGATAGTGTTGCTCATTGAGAGCTTTTGAAGAGCCATTTCTGGAGAAATAGGAGAAAGGAACCTATGTTTTTAAATAGATATTTTAAAACAAACTTTTCCAGTTAAAATTACAGAGAAAAAGAGAAGAAACAGAGCGTGCAGAAGTGACGTTCTGGTGCCCCTGGAGAGAGACCCCGGGGTCCAGGACAGACGAGGCGTTGAGGAACTCTCCTTGGATGCCACAGTTTAATTGGTTCTGGCACAGGAGGCCACTTGGACATCGTGGACCACCTCTAAAGCAAAAGCTGATTTTTGGACAGTTTAAAACATTATCCTCCTTCAGTTCTAGAATGAGAAAGTAAAAAGTTGTATTCTTAATTAATGAGGGAACCAGCAGGATCACAAGGCTGATTAAAGAAAAATTCATGAAGGAGATTTATATAATGAGAAAGCCAAAGGAATGCAGGAAAAAAATTCTAATAGATACAAAATTGGTTAGTGTGCTATGAGACCATGCAAGTGCAATGAATAGAGTTCTCTTTTCTACTGGATGAAAATCTACAAGGAAACTTCTGATTTCATAATGTCTATGCTTTAATAAAATAATTAAGAGTGAAGTCCCACACAGGTACAATTTTCTAAATAATTAATTATGTCATGTGGGACCTTGGAGGCTTTGAATTTTCGGGTTTTACCAAAAGTATAATGTTTTTTAGGAGAGTGATGTTGGTGGCTCGGCTTAGGGCATCATCAAGGGAAACTGAGAATGCTCTGTGGATTCTAGGTATATTTTAAGGAGGATGATCTCCAAGGTGATTATCAAATTACTTGCAGGAGCGACTTGGGGGGATCTGGGTGTCATTTACTGAGCTAGAACTGGAGGGAGAGCAGATGAAGAAAGGGGATGGGAAATTTAAGTTGGGAAATGTCTGTGAGGTTACTTAGTGGTTATTTCAGTAGACAGGTGGACACTTGGGTCAGGGCTCAGAGACGAGGTCAGAATAAGAGATAACTGGCCATTTGGGGATGGCGCAGTTTTGGGCATGACGGCTCTAACAAGGAGAGATTGCAGAGGGAGGTGTGTGCCCAGAATGGAGGTTTGGTGCTCCAACACCGAGGGGTCAAGTAGCAGAAGAGGGGTCAGCAGAGGAGACAGGCTGAGGGGCTGTGGAAGTAGGAGGAAAATCTGGAGAATCAAGAGAAGTGAGTGGGTTTTCAGGGTTTAACAAAGAAAACTGTGAGACTTGGTCACTGTTTGGGTGGAACTGTGCCCGCCCCTCCCCACTGTGCAACCTCAAATATGTTGAAGTCCTAACCCTCAGGGTCTTAGAATACGACCTTATTTGGAAATAGTGTTGTTGGAGATATAATTACTTAAGATGAGTTTGTACTTGACTAAGGTGGGCTTTTAATTCAATATAACTAGTGTCCACTGGATCAATAATATGCCCAACATTGGTGACTTGAGCAAGAGTGGCTTTATTGGCAATAAGGTAGTCCAGACTGGAGTGGTGGCAGAGTGGACCATGGGAGATGAACAAGCAGAGGTAGCCTGTGTAGAGCTCTGATCCCCAAACTTTGTGTGCTCAGTGAAACTCTGAAGAGTTTTGGGGAATGCTGGACCACCAGCACAGTTGTACGTTGACAATATTTTTCACCATAATTGTGAGTAATTTCATAAAAAAACATACATTGGCCTCTTTTGGGTTTTGCAGCAATTTTAACCTGTGTGTGTGCATGGGGTTCCTCCAAAACAACAAGCAATTCTCAGACACTAGCAGGGTGCCCTACAATTCATCTGAATTCTGACATTATTTACCTGGCATTGGCATCAGATCCCACAGGTTAAGGACTCATTCCAACAATAGTAAATGTCACCCCCCTTCCAATGCCAATCACAAGTCCAGGTTGTCACCTGTGCTCCTGAATGATGAGCTATGAATCAGAGGTTCCCCTGACTTCTTCCTTGGGTTCAATTAATTTGCTAAAGATGTTCATAGAACTCAGAGAAATATTTTACTCATTAGATCAACCAGTTTATTATAAAAAGATAAAATTCAGAAATAGCCTGGCAGAAGAAATGCATAGGGCAAAGTATATGAGAAAGGCTTTGGAGTTTCCATGCCCTCTGAAAATGGGCCATTCTACCCAAATCTCCATGTGTTCACCAACCCAGCAGTTCTTTAAACCCCGTCCTTTCAGGTTTTATGGAACCTTAACTACCTACATATGATTGATTAAATCACTGGCCATTGGTGATTGAATTCAATCTCCAGCCTTCCTTCCCTCCCAGGAGGTCACAGGGGTGGGGCTGCGACTTCGACCCTCTAATTGCCTGGTTGGTTCTCCTGGTAACCAATGCCCATCCTTAGTGGGGTCCAAAAGCCACATCTTTAACTTAACAAAAGACACCTTTATCACTCTTTCACTGCGGATATCCCAAGAATTTTAGGATCTCTGTGCCAGAACTGGGACCAAGTACATATTTCTAATTATAAATCACAATATCACAGACATGTTGTAATTATTGAAATTTTAAGGTAAAACTACTATATGGCCCTTTAAAATATACCTAGTGGAATCAACATACAATCACAATTTGATATTCAGCAATTCACTTAAAATATTCATGAATAATTCGGAAATTCTGTGCCAGTCTTTTCCCCCTATAATCTTATTTCCATTTGATTTCTTCTACAGAATTTTATCATAATACACCTTTATGCTTGGTAAAGCACAAAGCAATTTTTTGAACAATCCTTGCCCTAAAATATGAACTTTGATATTCAATTTTAAGTAAATCCTGAGACCATAAACTTCTAAGTGTTAAATACTTTTCTTCTAAATTAATTTTTACAATTAATATTTGCATAAAATGGTGAAAACAATATAATGCATTATAAAATTTTATAATAATTGTTAAACATGTAAAAGATACTGAAAATGTATCTGTTAATGAGATTAATGGAGAGTTTTCCCCAAGGAATTTAAGTATTCATTGTTCAACATTATTTTTTTGTGAGAATGAGACAGAGTTCTATATCTATACTTTCTCTACTTTTTACTTTTATTAATAGAATCCCTGAGAAACCTTTTCTCTGAAATAACTAGATGAGAATGGAAGGAACTTTTTTCCAGTAATACCATCCAATTTCTTAAACATCTCCTGAGTTATACAGCAAAAGTGAGAGTCTGATTATCAAAAATAATTTTGAATAGCCTATTGGTTGACAAAATGATTAGGTTCTCTTTCAGTTGTATTTAAAGTAAGAATTAGAAAACGATTTTTCACTTAGTTGCTACAGTTATTCAGTTTCTCAATACCTATACCAACATTTTGACTTTCTCCTTTGTGCCCTGGCCAGGTAGCTCAGTTTTTTGATGCATTGTCCCATTTCCCAAAGGCTGTGGGTTTGATCCCTGTTCAGGACACATACCTAAGTTGTGGGTTTGATCCCTGGTCCAGGTGCATATGGTAGGCCTACTTGAGGTTGGTGATACCAGTTTAATTGGCTGTGGGATTTTTTTTTTTTTAGCAGCACCTGGTGTGAGGGAGATGGTGGGTGGGTGCATTTTTTCTGCATAAAAGATTAGTGGGTCATGTGCAAGAGACGAAGGAGACAGTCTAGAAGAATGAAGTGTTGTCTCTCATTTTATCCTCATGATATCCTTATGACATAAAAAGACATATACATGATCACTGTTTTAGAGCTGAAGAAACTAAGATTTGGTCAAATGACTTTCTAAAATGCCACATTGTCCCTGACTCAACTTATCACCTCTCCAGATTTAGTTAGCTTTGCCTGTCTCCTGCAACTTAGCCATTTGCTCAGTGCACAGACCCATCAACTCTCTAAGTCTGGTAGGCTGGGTGTCCTGAGGGTGTTGGCCTTTGGCATGATCTTCATGATGCTTCTGAAGAAAGAGCTGCTTTGAGGGTGAAGCTCAACCTGGCTTAGCCACAGGTTCTACCTATTTGCACCACTTCTGGTCTTAGACGACCCAATGCAGTGTGGCTTGTCTGGCAGCTACCCAGCAGGGCCAGGTAACACCACTCAGGTGTGTGGGCATCAGGGCCTCACATGGTAAATTGAGAGGAGACGTGAATACGAGCTGCCAAACATTATTCTCCACTGAAGGGTGATTCTGAGACTCAGGGGCTCTACATGGCCCATTTGGATGACCTGGTGTGCTGCCGGGAACCAGACTGTCCTTCTTGGTATCTGCCACTGGCTCAGTAAGTGTACACACTACCTTCAATTTGCTTTCTGTTCTGTTTCATTCTTAATGCCTTGGGGTTGTACTGTTAAAGGAGAGATCCTAGCACACAGCTCCACCTCAATTTTGCTTCCAAAAATGACTTGAACCAGGAGAGCAGGCACAGAAGTCCTCATTGCCAAGCACTTAGTATAAGCTATGCACCAAGCTAAGTTCTAGGAATGTAAAGTAAAACAAGAAAGATGTGATCCCGTTCTTTTGAGGGCACAAATCCAGTTTTTGCCAGGATTTGTTCTTTCTAAACTATATCATAGTGATTGCAATGGATGATTCATCTCAAAAGAATGATGGCAATTTTCACCAGATGTATCCTAATACAGAAAGTTAAATTCCCCTGTCACACCTCTCAGAATTCATTCATTTTGTTTTCTGAATGAATTTTATGTGAAAGTATAGCTTGCTCTTTCTGTATATATAAAACAGAAGGAAAGCAGCAAACAATTTGCCCCACAGAAATCACTGACCTTAATGGGGAGACTATTTTTTTTTCCTAGAAGACATGCTTTCCATTCACTCTGCTGATATCTCTGACACATCTTATGGCAATCTAGGTTATCAGTCATTCTAACAACGAATGAATACATATCCAGCCTTCTCATTCCCCTACATGCGTCATTGTTTTTATTCCACTCGTTTGTTCTCTCGTTTATTTATTTATTCACCAGGAAAGGATTTTGACACTGAATTTAACAAAATAAAATAATGATTTCTGGTGTAACTTTAGCCTTAAACGAAGAACTCAGCAGCCTGCTTTGAACAGCAAAGTTAGACATTAGGAGGATTCAGAGTTGACATAGAATGGGCCACAGGGGTCATCATTTTACACTGGAGGAAATGAGTCCCAGGGAGCATAGAGATTCGCCAACATCAGTCAGTGAGAGAGCTGAGACTCAAGCACAGTCAGGCCCTCTCACCGTCATGATGTTTGGGAGCTATTCTCTTTATCAGAAAGAACAATTTCTATTTTGATACTCAAGTTTGCATCCACCTACGGCAATCCTTTCTTAAGAGTGAGCAACTGGGTTGAAGACCAGTTCTTAAAGAAAAGGCCATAACCTTGGAGTTAGACATTTATGGGGAAAGCATTCCTATTTGCAACTGCCACACAAGAATTTGGGAACAGCTGTGGCATAAGGCTGTGGTGCATAGTGCTTCCTCCCCCACTCCAGTGGCAAGGCCAAGACTATCTTTGTTAAATTTTCTAGGCAATTTCCCCTGCCTCATATTTTGTCCAGATTTTAAATGTCTAGAACACCCTACAATGTAATTTTGTGGAATTGACAGTATTTAATGATGCCCACATCTTGGTAATCATTACTTTGAAAATGTGCACCTAACTGCCTGGCCTGAGTAAGGAAAAATATTTGCCTCATCAGGCTGTTTAGTAGATTTTAAAGTGGATTGATCCACTGGGAAAGAGTTTATATGAGAATGTTCTGGGTTTTTTTCCTTTAAGTTAATTTTTTTGAAATTTGCTGCATAAGAATAATAACATGAACTCCAATAAGATTAATTTAGTATAAGGACTTCTATAATTAAACTCCAACTTAAGACCAGTACTGCAAATATGAGTAAGCAACTAAATTAAATATGTTTTAACTAGGCTTTCAGAGTCTAATGGAAAATATATGTTGGAACCAAAAATTCAGGTATTACACAAATGAAATCTCTCATATGACATCAAACTATAAAATGGAAATGTGTTAAAATTTTGATAAAAACCTAAATACTTGCCCTCCCTACATTTTAAACATTCTCTTCTCACCCCCTGGAATTGAAAAAAATTTTCTGTTTCAGTATGAAAAATTAGGAGAATATTTTCACGGTTAGTGTGGAATAGTTCATTAAAACAGCTTTACATCTTGATTTGGGGGATTTGGGTTTTTGTCCCAGTTCTACAACAAAACACCTTCTTGACAAAATCACTTAACCTGCATCCTATCTGTCAAGCAAGAGGTCTGCCTGTCCCACAGATGGTGTCTGTGTCTCCTGCCTCGTCAAACACCAGTCTTTGCTACAGCATGTACATGAGTATTTAGCCCTAGCCATGATGTTTATCATCACACATTTGGACAGCTTATACTGACTTACATAACTTGGAGAAATAATGTTACACACAGAAATAATTTTATAGATACTCAGGATATTTAGTAATCAATAGTGGTCCTTTAAATTACTCAAGTCAGTCTTATTGTAAACCCTCCAGAAACATCATATTCTCAAATTCTGCTAATAATAGCTTCCTAGGGGGCATTTTCTAAATGAAAGGAAATATTGACTGTAAATAATCATTTTCAATTAGTGAGGAAAGACATCAGGCCTCTTGTGGTTTACCGCACTCAGGTGAAAAGCTTAGTTATACAGATTGCTTATTTGAAACACACTTCACGATACAGCTTTCTAAGTTTGGCATTTAGTCAAGGATTTTGCAGTCAAAGATTCCCCTCCCCTAAAGCAAATAGCTTCCTGTCAAATAAAACATGGTAGAAATATTACATTTGATCATTGACTAACTGCATGAATTAGACAAGATGCATATTTATATTCCAATTTTACAGAAGAAGAAACCGAGTTTCCCAGAGTTTGAGAACCCTGGCCAGTTGTACACAGCTAGCACAGTAGGATGAAAATCTGAGTCTTTCATTCAGTTTCTCTTTCTCTTACATCACAGGTTCCTTTGAGTTGCCTAAAAAGAGAAAAAACATTTCACATACATGGTAAGAAATGCCACTTGAAATGGAATAAAGAGGTTAACAAAGCAAAAGCAAACTGCCCAAAGAATCCCAAGGGAATTTAAACATATTCAAATGATTTTTCTTGTATATAATTAATTGCTCTTATTAGAGATGGAATTTATTTGTTGAAAAAATAGGTTGAAAAATACTTTTTAATAAGGAATGTTAGGCATAAAGTAGGCAGTGGCAGGAGAACACGCCACCGTGGAGAAAAACGCTTCTCTCCCTCACACCTGGAATGTGAGGCGTGAGTCGGCACCATCAGTGAGGTGAAGGTGCCAGTGCAGGGGTTTGGCCTCCGTGGAAGAGCAAGGAATAAAACCCAAATACGGATTGATTCAAGCTTACGTAGATTACAAAATACAGAGTCGCTAGGTATCTAATTATGAATTCCAAGTCAGAAAAATTATCAATAACTGTCAATAACTGATTGCACACTGAATACAAATAGTCTGTCTGTTATAGTAAAATTTCTCCAGGTAAGAAAAAGCAACTGTATAATTGAATCATCAGTGAACTGATTATCTTAAAATAAATGCAAATACTCTATTTTTTTGTTCCTCTATTTTGCCTTTTGGGACCTTTCCTTGAGAACGTGTCTTTGGACTTGTTAAAGCTGTGTTCACCTGTAAGAAGTGTGAACAGAGGTCGTGCTGTGCAGTGATTCTCAGCCCTGCGGGCTCATCAGGCTACTCAAAAGGGCAACAAGGGCGGGGAACTGCTGTTAGAGAAGACTTGATTGTAAGAACCAGTTTCAAATTTATTAATTTAATTTAGTGAATTGAATATTAGATTAATTCCATTAATCTATTGTCTGTAACATTTGCATTATAGTCCTTATCCTGTAGTGGTGAAGGTTAACTGTAGCTCCTATAATTTGGGGGACTTCTTTGAGAAAATATAAAAATATCTTACCTTTGCAAGTATGAGAAACTATAAATTCAAATGAACACATGGCTAAGTGCTGATAGGTTCAGAGCAAATTCCATTCTGACTTTACCATCAGATTATTGACAGTGTGTTATCGAGGAGTGAATGTGAGTTTGTGTTACAGTTTTAAAAAGCGTTGAGTGTCATGTTATTATGACATTGGAAGAGCAGAAGGATGAGGTTTGGGGATATCATATATAGAGGGCAGGGAATCTCTTGATAAATTAGAAGACTGAAGACTTGATCATTACAGAATGTACTGTACTACCAACATTAGTACACATATATTTGATGAGTTTCCCTACTATTTTATAATAGAGAGATAATCACTGTCAGCTCTTTTTATTGTTGTTGTTCAAATACTTTCCTTTATGATTAAAAGAAGTCATCCTTGAAATCACCATCAGAAGTTAGGAATGTACAACTTGGACCTGGAACAGGGAACGTTGTTTGCTTACACAGAAATTATATATTCATAAATATAATATGAAAATCTCCCTTTAAGTGTAATTATGCAATCTCTTTTCCTGTATCCTAGAGATCTCACCTATTCCCATGACGTCGACAGCCACATGTACCCTTTTTCTCATTTTATGTATGTCATGCTTGCACATTCCATTTATGCGCAGATGAAACTCCAATATCGGTCTCCAGTCTTCCCTCCTGAGTGCATGATACATACAAATGACTACCAGACCTCCACGTTGCACTTCAAAACTCGTCTGTTCACAAGTGTAAGCATAGCAACTACTTAGTTCCTTAATGGAGCCCCTATCTTAGTGAAGGCCACACTATCCCACAGCCATTGAGGCAGGAAGCCTTGGAATCAGCTAAACTCCCTCCTCTTCCTGATCCCTGACATTTGATCAGTTACTAAGTCCCATGGAATGTGTCTCTGTGTGCACTAACTTCTTTTCTGTCTCTCCACTGTCCCAAATTTGGACTAGGCCCTCATTGTTGTGTTGCACTGAACTATTGCAATACCTGATGAGGAGGTCTACCCTCCTTCCCATGCACTACTATGTGTTCTTTCTACACTGCAAATTTAATCATATGTGCATTCCTTCAATAGCACCCCATTTTTAAAAATAAAACCCTCAAGAGCATGCCACTCTCAGGATGTGACTTTAACCTGACTTTCCCTATTGCTCTTTGGTCCAATATGGAAGAGCCTCTTGTAGTTCTTTAACATGCCAGCTTTCTCGTAACTGTGTCTTTAGGCATGCTGCCTTTCCTGGCTTCTTTGTCTACTTCTGCATACAACACACATGTATCCCTTAGGACCCAGCATAGACATCACTTTCCCATAGAAGCTTTGCTGGCCTGTCCTCACATCCAGGCCAAATTAAATGCCTCTTTGTTGGGCATAGGAGAAAAGGAAGTAGAAACAGCAAGTTTAGACAACTCATATGAAAGAGAACAGAAAATGAGGCAGTAACTAGGATCACATACCTATGGCAAATAATTGTGGCAGGGCATGGTAAACATATCTGAACTCTCTGGGAAGCTAAATTGAGCTTAGTTTTATGAGGACTTATCACATTGCTGTAGTTGTGATGCATACAAAAATGTGCAAGAGAAGGTTCTTGCCTGTTGAACCTGAAAGTTTGGTAGTGATGAAAGATATGCAAACAAAAATGTGTATTAGTAAAACAGGTCCTGGCTTGATAAATATTGTAATAAGACAGAGGGAAAGTGGTAGGAATTGAAGCTAGTCAGAGAAAGCAGTGACAATAGGGATAGAAAGAAGGACAGTTTTGTGAGATACTTAAGAAGTGGACAATGGGAAGTGGTAACTAAATGGATATGGTAGGAAAGGGATAAGAGGCATCAAAGATGACAGGGGTTTGTTTGGGTCAATGGTTATAGGATGCTTCCAGCAAACAACAGAGAGAATACTAAAGAGTTGGAAAATGTATGGCATTGGGCATGGAAAAATGAATTTCATTTTTTACCATGTTGACTTTGAGATGTCTGTGGAAAATCCTGGTAGAAGTGCCAGGAAGACCTTTGGATAGATATAACCTTAGCTAAGAAAGAGGCTTAGACTGGAGAAAATGGTTTGGGGAGTTATAATGAAACCAGTGGACATGAAGGAAGCTATTCTTGTGTAGAAAGAATATTAGTCCAGAAAAGAAATCCTGGAGAAAATAAAAATTTAAGGGGCTAATTCGAGTAAGAGGACATTATGAAGAAGACTGAGAACAGTCAGAAAGAGAGAAATCAGCAGTATCCTCCTGCCTCCATGGCTGAAAGAGCCCTGTGTGCTACGGAACAATGCCCAACCATTATTCCAGGGAAAGTGGGTATTGATTAGACTGAGTTAATCCTGGAAATTCCCCCTTCCTAGTGGGAAGAAATAAGGGGAAGTCTGAGGGCTGCTATGGCTTTTTTTGCTCCTAAAAATAAACCCAGCACATATATTTGCCTGTTTTCAGCCCCTAAAATAAGCTGTCTAAGGGTGAGATAATTATAACTGTAGCATCCATCTTGGACACTGAAGTAAGAGGCATGGAAATGAAAGCCAACAACTCATGAAGGGCTCCAAGCAAACCTGGAAATGTGTGCCTCTGCCTACTTTTTATATGACAAATTACACTCTTATGGACTGAACTGTGCCTCCCCCACACTCCTCAAATTCATGTGCTGAGGTCCTAACTGCCAAGGTGACTGTATTTGGAGATAGTCTCTTTAGCAGGTAATTGATGTTAAATGAGGTTATAAGGGTGAGGCCCTAATCCGATATGACTGGTGTTCTTATAAGAGGGAGAGAAAAAGATTTCTCTCTCCACAGATACAAAGAAAAGTTCATAAGAGGATGTAGCGATAAGGTTGCCATTAGCAAGCCAAGAAGAGAAACCTCACCAGGAAGAAAAACCACCAGGACCTGCACTGGCTGGCACCTTGATCTGGGACTGCTAGCCTCCAGGATAATGTTTTCTGTTATAAGCCACCTAATTTGTAATATTCTGTTATGGCAGCCTGAGCTGACTAATATAACACTCTATATATTCTTAAGAGAGATAAAGAAAGAAGAAAAGAGGGAAGGAGGGAAGAGAGGGAGGGAGAAAGGCAAGGAGAGAGAGAGGGAGGGAAAATAAGTCATATTAGGAGAGAGCTACATGGAAATCAAGGAAGTTAGATTATTTTCAAGGGTTCAAATAGTCAGAAATTTCTAAAGACTTACAAAGATCAAGTTTAATAAGATTGAAAATACTTTCAGAAGCTCATTGTTGAACCAAGCAATTCAAACAATGCAGCCAATACCCACATGAAACCAGAATAAGGAATGGGTAGGAATTGAGCAAGAGAAGAGAATATTGCCAACATCTTCAGGAAGGCTGGTTGAAAAGGGAAGGTAAGGAAGTCTCTAAAGAGAGGAAAGAATAAGGAAGAGTTAATTTTTAGAATAGGATTTTAAAAACATTTTATAGGCAGATGGTCAAGAGTCAGGAAGAGGGAGAAGATGAAGACACAGGAAAGAGAGAATTATTTATACAGAAAGTCTCCAAGAACTTGGCAAGGAGTAGGCTGAAGAAGAAAGATGAAGATTTTGACTTGAACAATAGCAAGAACACATCACAGATCACAAAGAGAAATAAAGAGTGTGATTATACAAATTAGAGGAAGGAATGGGCAGCAGAAGCCAGAAGGGAGATAATATTCTTTGCCCTAAAGTGGGAGAGGACTTGTTTGCTGAGAATGAAGGGAGAGGATGCTGGTTTGGAAGTAGAAGTGGCCATATTCTACATTCTTAGATGTGCTTGAGCAGCTGCCTTTTAGTTAACCGAAGAGTGGAATTAGCCCAAGAATGTGACCCTGTTAAGTCATGCATCTCATTGTGTCCAAGTGAATGATAGACCATTAGAGTTGCTGCTATAATTAAGTTAAAGTGCATACCATAGGGCCTTATCCAGGTTTGTAGTTATCCCAGGAGATATGTGACTACATCAGTAGGAAAAGTAAAAGATGAGTTAATACATTGAAAATAAAGAGATAAATTTTGCAAGGTTACTCTTAAAAATAAATTGTATTTTATCAGCCCAGTACCTATGGAATGATGAGTAATCTTTAAAAAAATTAAATACATGGATTACAATTTGAGTATAATGCATATTTTCCTAGCCTACTGGCTCATGTACACCATATGCCTTGGGGAAAGCAGGATCCTGTCAATCTTGGTAGCACACTTAAGAAAGGTGGGCAATATGGTGGTTCTTAAAAGAGATCCTGGGCCCTGGCTGGTGTAGCTCAGTGGATTGAGTGTGGGCCTGTGAACTAAAAGATCATGGCTTGATTTCCAGTCAGGGCACATGCCTGGGTTGCAGGCCAGTTCCTGCAAAGGGACGCATGAGAGGCAACCATACATTAATATTTCCCTCCCTCTCTCCCTCTCTCCTTCCCTTCCCCTCTAAAGATAAATAAATGTTTTTTTTTTAAAGAGAGGTCTTGGGCCACTCATTCAAAATATTAAAAAATTAGACATGATATTATTAACTAGTATTTCTCCTGGTTTATTAAATAGCAACAAGGACGAACCTGAGCTACTTCTTGTTTTGTACCCATCGTACTTCCTGGTTATCTATTGGCCTGTAACAAATCACATCAAAACAACAAGAATCACTATGATTTTCCATCATTGTTCCAGCTGTTACTGGACTCAGTTTTTGCTTGGGGGCTTCAATGCTGTTGTAGCAGGTGGCGTTTGGGGCTAGGGTCATCTTGTGACTCAGGTGGTTGGTACTGGCTATTGGCTGGGAACTCCTGGAGCTTTAGCCAGAAAGTTACACCTGAACTTTGTGTGGACTTGCCACTTCTTCACAGCATGGTGGCTGGGTTCCAAAACAAGGGTCCTAAGAGGACCAGATAAAATCTGTACGGCCTTTTATGTCCCAGCCTTGGAAATTCCATGGCATCAACTCTGCTGTCATTACAGGCTTGTCAAGATTCAAGGGGAGGAACAAACACCTCCGCCCCTCTATGAAAGGAGTGTCAGCATCACACAGGAAGAAGAAATGTGGGGTGGAAGCTCTTGTGGCACCCACTCTGGAAAATAAAACCTGCCTACTGCTTGATTGACAGGTTGCACTCTGTCTAGACTACAGTCTTAGGGCAAACTCCTTACATCTCCCAACTCTAGTTTCTCCTTCAGAGATTTCTGTCTTTGTGAGCCTATTCGCAGTGCCTGCTTGGGCCATAAATGGCACAAATGCCATCTGACAAGTTACAACTGGGAATATTTCTTGTCAGAGACTTTTAAAAAAGTAAAAAAAAATTAGAGCAGTTTTAGGTTCACAACAAAATTGACTGAGGGGTACAAAAATTTCCCATATAACCTCGCCACTCACACGCACACAGCCTCCCCTCATTGTCAACATCCTGTGCCACAGTGGGACATTGACGAACATACATTGACACATCACAATGACCCAAAGCCTGTAGTTTATCTTAGGGCTCGCTCTGGGTGTTGTGCATTCTATGGGTTTTGACAAATGTATGAGACACATATACCATTAAAATATCATCCCAAATAGTGTTACTATATTAAAAATCTTGTGCTCTGCCTATTCACCTCTCCTTTTCCACTAGGCAACCACTGAGACCTTCTAACTAAAGCTCACTGGCTCTTCTTCCTGCTTTGTCTTTAGTGTACATTTTTATTGCAATTATATTTCCTTAAATTCTGGACACATTTCTCTTTGATTAAAAATTTTTGATGAGGGGAGGAGTTTGGAGCAACAAGTATGAAGGTCACATGGACAAAACTAGCGGGGGTGGAAATGGGAGGGGGGTGGGGAGGGCTGGGGTGGTGGGCTGGAATGGGAGCAAAAGACAGAAAACAGTACAAGAACAATTAAAATAAATAAAAAAATTTTTTTGATGATTATCTATTGTATATAGATTAAGTTAAAAATGCTTCATTTTTTGTTTCCATGTTACATTAATTAGAGAAAAATCAATGAATTGACAAATAGTAGGCATTCAATAACTAAGGTTGGGAATTACAAATATAGCAACACAATATTTTTTCATCTCCCATCCTTCTACTTCTGACAGACCGCCTTCCTGGGATATAGTACACACCTAGTTCCATTTTCATGCCCTGGTCCAAAGGAGCTAAATTAGAAGAAAAATTTCTTTAGTGAAACTAGAAATGAGAGAGACACTTCAGGTAACTTAGCACCCTAGAGTCATGCTAAAAATTTGTCTTCTGAATCCTTCATCTTAAGGGCTAGATAAGATGCATTTTTAATTTTTTCATCCTTACCTCCAAAATTGGCTCCTGCCCCAGTTCATCAAGGCAGGAATTCTGATGGGTTCATATAACTAAAGTTATTTGGAGCAAAGACAAAGAGAAGGAACAAATAAGATTCTTTGGAGAAGACTGAGGCATTGGTGAGCATAGAACAGGGGTCTATAAATTACAACCAATGGTCTAAATCTGGTCTGCCACCTACAGTTTAAAACATTTTTTGTCACTTTTTAAAAATTAATGCCTTTGTATGTGGTACATATAAATATAATATGGTATTTCATCAAGTTCAGAGTACAATCAAAATCAAATATTGGGAAGGAAGATGGTGGTGCAGTAGGAGGGAGCAGATTCCATTTCCCCCTGCACATGGGAGCGGAACCTGGCTGATCTGCAGAGAAATGGAAAGGTCAGCCAGTGGGAACACAGCATATTTGAAATGGAGATTGAAGGTTGCAGTGGACATTGAAAAATCGGACGGTAAGGAGAGTACTTCAGAACAATAAGAGCCCAGGTATCAGTGCGGAGACCAGGGCTTCTGAGGCCCACTACGGGGCTCTAGGGAGGGAGCCTGGACTGGGCGCGACAGCATAGGGCTGCACCACGGAACTAAGATGCCCATGAGCAAACGGAGACAATTGTGCATGACCGTGGGCAGCAGACACCTGCACAACCAGAGACCTGTAGCCGAAGATGCCCATGCGAAGGGGACAACTGTGCAACTGGAGACCTGTGGCCCATGCTAGGAACCTGGGGAGTGCGAGTGATCCATGGGAGAATCGGAGCTCCCGTGAAATTGGGGTGAGTGCATGGCGTGGGAGATCTGAGCTCACATCCATGAACTCGGGAAAGTGCGCGCTCCCCAGGAGGCTCAGAACATACGCCTGAGGTCCTGTGTGGAGAGGCACCAGGCTAGCCCTGGGAGGAGTAGCCCAAAGATAACTGAGTGCTAAACAGGGAGAAAAGCCATACCATCGCCCCTTGGCCTTTGCAGCCAGCAAGACCAGAAAATCCAGCTTGGCAAGAGTTGTTTTTTTTTCTTTATTTGTTTGTTTGTTTTTTAACAATTTTTTAAAATTATTTTTTCATTATTTTTATCTTTTTTACTCCTCAGCTCCTTTTGCTTCTCTTTACTTCTCTCGTTTTATTCTTTCTTTCCAGTTTTATCTCTTCTTCCTTCCTCTTTGTTTCTGCCTTTTTCATTTTTTCTTCCTCTTTTCTCTGTTTAAATACCCACAAGTGAGACAAAAACAAACAAACAAAAAAAAATCAAAAACCTGGAACACTGAAAGAACCAGAGTTGGTCCCAAAGAGGGGGCATCCCAACAGCTGAGACAGTGGAAGCTGTTATCACCAGGATACCCGAAGGAGACTGCCCCACTGAATCTCACAGGTATTCCAGCACAGAAGTTCACACCATAAACCCAGGGAGCCAGAACAGATCAATTTAAGAAGCTGAGGCTAACAAGAAGAGTCTCACAAACAATAGGAAGACAAAGAAACAATCCCCAAATGAAAGGAAAGGAGGAAGCCCCAGAAAGAATGCTAAATGAAATGGAGGCAAC
The DNA here is from genome assembly GCA_004027475.1 of Anoura caudifer. Classification (NCBI taxonomy): domain Eukaryota; kingdom Metazoa; phylum Chordata; class Mammalia; order Chiroptera; family Phyllostomidae; genus Anoura; species Anoura caudifer. The sequence continues at coordinate 41,283 of PVKU01006728.1, forward strand.
TCAACTATCAGATTTTGAGGTCAAAGCAATGGTTGTCAGGAAGCTCCAAGAGCTCTCAATGAGCTACCAGAAACTACAGGGAAGCTATAATGAACTCACTGCAAACTATATCAACATAAAAAAAAAAAAAAGAAATAGAAGCTACCAACAAGGGCCAAGAGGAAATGAGGAAGACAATTTCTGAGCTGTACAACACAGTGGAAGGAATGAAAAGCAGAATCAATGAAGCAGAAGATTGGATCAGCGAGTTGGAGAACAAAGTAGAAAAAAAACACCCAGAAAGAGGAAGAAAAGGAAAAGAGACTCAGAAAGAATGAAGAGGGGTTAAGAGAAATGCAAGACAATATGAAACATAATAATATCCGTATAATAGGGATACCAGAAAGAGAAGAAGAAGAGCAAGGGATAGAAAACCTATTTGAACAAGTAATGATGGAAAACTTCCCTAATTTGATGAGAGAAAAAGTCACACAAATCCAGGAAACACAGAGAGTCCCAATCAAGAGGAACCCAAAGAGGCCCACTTCAAGACACATCATAATTAAAATGGCAAAATTCCAAGACAAAGAGAGAATCTTAAAGGCAGCAAGGGAGAAAAAGGAAGTAACATACGAGGGATCCCCGATTAGGTTAGCAGCTGACTTCTCAATGGAAACACTCCAAGCCAGAAGAGAATGGCAAGAAATATTCCAAGTAATGAGAACCAAAGACCTGCAACCAAGACTACTTTACTCAGCAAGTCTTTCAATCAAGATAGAAGGCCAAATAAGGAGCTTCCCAGACAAAAGAAGTCTAAAAGAGTACACCTCTACCAAACCAGTTCTGCAAGAGATACTAAAGGGACTGCTTTAAGGAAAGGAAGGAAGAGAGAGAGAGAGAGAGAGAGAGAGAGAGAGAGAGAGAGAAACACAAGCATGAAAATGGCAATGAATAAGTACCTATCAATAATAACCTTAAACGTAAATGGGTTAAATGCTCCAATCAAAAGGCATAGAATAGCTGAATGGATAAGAAAGTATGACCCACACATGTGCTGCCTACAAGAGACCCACCTTAGGACAAAAGGCCCACACAGACTCAAAATGAAGAGCTGGAAACAAATCTTCCAAACAAATGGACAGGAAAAAAAGCCGGGGTAGCAATATTCATGTCAGACAAAATAGACTTTAAAAGAAGAGCCATAAAGAGAGACCCAGAAGGTCACTTCATAATACTCAAGGGAAGAATCCACCAAGAAGACATAAACATTGTAAATATATATGCACCCAACATAGGAGCACCTAAATACATAAAGAAAATCTTAGAGGACTTAAAGAAAGATATTGACAGCAACACAATTATAGTAGGGGATTTTAACACCCCACTGTCAAAAATGGACAGATCTTCCAAACAAAAATCAACGAAGATATTGCGGCACTGAACAACATTCTAGATGAAATGGACTTAACAGATATATAGAGCCTTTCATCCAAAAGAAACTAAATACACATTTTTTCAAATGCACATGGAATGTTTTCAAAGGTAGACCACATGATAGGACACAAAACAAGACTCAACAAATTCAAGAAAATTGAAATCACACCAAGCATTTTCTCTGACCACAAGGGACTGAAACTAGAAATCAACCCCAAGGGGAAAAAGCAAAAATCCTCAAAATCATAGAGATGGAATAGCATGTTATTAAACAATGAATGGGTCAAGAATGAAATTAGGGAGGAAATCAGAAAGATTCTGGAAACAAACAAAAATGAACTCACAACGACCCAAAACTTATGGGACATAGCGAAGGCAGTCCTCAGAGGGAAGTTCATAGCAGTACAGGCCTACTTAAAAAAGATAGAAACATTTCAAGCAAACAACTTAACCCTATGCCTACAAGAACCTGAGTAACAACAACAAAGACAAACCAGAGCAAGTAGAAGGAAGGAAATAACCAAGATCAGAGCAGAATTAAATGACATAGAGACTAAAAGTACAATTCTACGGATCAATGAATCCAGGAGCTGGTTCTTTGAAAAGATAAGCAAAATTGACAAGCCTTTAAGCAGGCTCATCAAGAAAAAGAGAGAGGACCCAAATAAACACAATCAGAAATGAAAGAGGAGAGATTACAACTGACATCACAGAAATACAAAGGATTGTAAGAAATTACTATGAAGAACTGTATGCCAAGAAATTTGAAAACCTAGGTGAAATGGACAAGTTTCTAGAAAAATATAATCTTCCAAAACTCAATGAAGAAGAAGCAGAAAACCTGAACAGACCAATAACAGCGGATGAAATTGAAGCAGTAATCAAAAAACTCCCAACACACAAAAGCCCTGAACTGGATGGTTTCACAGGAGAATTTTACAAAGCATTTAAGGAAGAGCTAATCCCTATCCTTCACAGACTATTCAAAAAATCCAAAATGATGGAAGACTCCCAAACTCTTTTTCTGAAGCCAGCATCATCTTAATCCCAAAACCAGATAACGACACAACAAAGAAAGAAAACTTCAGGCCCATACCGCTGATGAACACAGATGCTAAAATCCTCAAGAAAATATTGGCAAACCGCATTCAACAATACATTAAAAAGATCATACACCATGACCAAGTGGGATTCATCCCACAGATGCAAGGATGGCTCAGCATTTGCAAATCAGTAAATGTAATACATCACATAAACAAAAGCAAAGACAAAAATCACATGATCATAGATATCATATCAATAGATGCAGATATCATATCAATAGATGCAGAAAAAGCATTTGATAAGGTACAGCACCCATTTATGATAAAAACACTCAGCAAAGTGGGAAATGAGGGAGCATTCCTCAACATAATAAAAACCATATACGAGAGACCTACAGCCAACATCATACTCAACAGGCAAAAACTAAAATCTTTTCCACTAAGATCAGGAAAAAGACAAGGTTGTCCACTTTCATCACTTCTATTCAATATAGTAATGGAAGTCTTAGCCACAGCGATTAGACAACAAAAGGAAATAAAAGGCATCCAAATTGGAAAGGAGGAAACAAAACTATCATTGTTTGCAGATGACATGATAGTGTACATAGAAAATCCTGTAGACTTGGCCAAAAAGCTGCTCAACCTAATAAATGAATTTGGCCAAACAGCAGGATACAAAGTCAATATCCAGAAATCAAATTCTATATTTTTGTATACCAACAATGAAAGAGCAGAAGCAGAAATCAAGGAAAAAGTCTGATTCATTATAGAAAAAAGAAAAATAGAATACCTAGGAATAAACCTAACCAAGAAGGTAAAAGACCTGTATGCAGAAAACTACACAACACTGAAGAAAGAAATCAAGGAAGACACAAACAAATGGAAACATATACTGTGTTCATGGATTGGAAGAATTAACATCATCAAAAAGTCCATACTACCCAAAGCAACTTATAGATTCAATGCAATACCTATTAAAGTACCAATGGCATATTTCACAGACATAGAACAAACACTTCAAAAATTTATATGGAACCATAAACAACCTCGATTAGCTGCAGCAATTTTGAGAAAGAAGAGCAAAGTAGGAGGATCACAATACCTGTCACCAAACTGTATTACAAGACTACTGTAGTCAAAACAGCCTGGTACTGGCATAAAAACAGGCACATGGACCAGTGGAATAGAACAGAGAGCCCAGAAATAAGCCCAATTCTCTACTAGTCAATTAATATTCAACAAATGGGGCAGTAACATAAAATGGAGTAAAAATAGTCTCTTCAACAAGTGGTGTTGGGAGAACTGGACAGCTATGTACAAAAAAATGAAAGTCGAGCACCAACTTACACCATACACAAAAATAAATTCAAGGTGGATAAAAGATTTAAATATAAATTGTGACACCATTAAAGTCCTAAATGAGAACATAGGCAGGAAAATCTCAGATATTTCATGCAGCAACATTTTTTGCTGATATGTCCCCTAAAGCAAGGGACATAAAGGAAAGAATAAACAAATGGGATCTCATCAAAATAAAAAGCTTCTGCATGACTAAAGAAAACAGTATTAAAATAAAAAGAGAACCAACTGTATGGGAAAACATATTTGCCAATGGTACCTCAGACAAGGGTTTACTCTCCAAAATATATAAAGAACTTACACGACTCCACTCTAAGAAGACAAGCAACCCAATTAAAAAATGGGCAAAGGACTTGAACAGACACTTCTCCAGGGAGGACATACAGAGGATCCAGAGACACATGAAAAGATGCTCAATATTGCTAGCTATCAGAGAGATGCAAATTAAAACCACAATGAGATACCACTTCACACCAGTCAGAATGGCCATCATAAACAAAGCAACAAACAACAAATGTTGGAGAGGTTGTGGAGAAAAGGGGACCCTAGTGCACTGTTGGTGGGATTGCAGACTGGTACAACCACTATGGAAAGCAGTATGGAATTTTCTAAGAAAACTAAAAATGGATCTACCTTTTGACCCAGCAATCCCACTGCTAGGATTATATCCTAAGAGCCCTGAAACACCAATCCAAAAGAGCCTATGCACCCCAATGTTTGTAGCAGCACAATTTACAATAGCCAAGTGTTGGAAGAAACCTGGGTGCCCATCAGTAAATGAATAGATCAAGAAACTATGGTACATTTACACAATGGAATTCTATGCAGCAGAAAGAAAGAAGGAGCTCCTACCCTTCTTGACAGCATGGATGGAACTGGAGAGCATCATGCTAAGTGAAATAAGCCAGGAGGTGAAAGACAAATACCATATGATCTCACCTTTAACAGGAACCTAATCAACAAAACAAACAAGCAAGCAAAATATAACCAAAGACACTGAAATTGAGAACAGACTGACAGTCACCAGAGGGGAGAAGGGAGGGAATTTCAGGGGAAAAGGGGAAGGGTTTGGAGCAACAAGTATGAAAGACACATGGGCAAAAACTAGGGGAGGTGGATATGGGAGGGAGGTGGGGAGGGTTGGGGCAGTGGGCTGGGATGGGAGTAAAAGACAGATAACTGTACAAGAACAACAATTAAAATTTAAAAATAAAATAAAATAAAATGCAACTGATTTCTGGGAAAAAAAAAATACTGGTGACCAACAGAGCCATAAAAACAATGGCAACAGTTATCTTAAGTAGAATTAATTGTACTCCAATAAAAGTGTTAGTGCCACTGGCAAAGTATTAAATAAAGTTTTACTGAAACACAGCCATACCAATCTTTTATGTATTGTTGACAGCTGTTGTCATGCTACAACAGTAGCATTGAGTAGTTGTGACAAAGCCTATTGGACCTGTGCAACCTAAAATATTACCATCTGCCCCTTTTGGGGAAATGTTTGCTGGCCCCTGGTGTAGAACACCATGGTGAACAGAAAGGGTACCAAAAGCTGGAGAGGGCAGACTGACTTGGGAATCCTGAGATGGGCTCATTACAGGATGAAGGAAGTGCGTGAACTGTTTGGCATCAACCTCTGGATTCTGAATAATGTAGTAGTAGTGTGGACACATTCTGGAAATGGACTGTATGCTTATGCCCTTGCAAATAGAAACAGCAAAAGGGGTTACAAAAGGATAAGTAAGGCATTCCATCCTGTTACAGTTTTGTCTCCCACTTCATCCCTTCACAGCCTCTATACTTCCCTCACTTCAGCCTCTTCTTAGAACGGAATCTGAGCCCTCAATTTCCTGTGCAAATTCTTTCCTGGGTCCGTAATGTTCCTCTACCTTGTTGAAGATCTTGAAGCTTCAACTGAATTGCACCACTTCAGAACGCTTTCCCAAATACCTACATCCTTTTCCCATTCCCCCCATGAGTCTGAGCTTCCTTCGTACCATTCAGCATAACTCAAGTTTGTACCAGATTATTAGAGCATGTCTGTGTCTACCTTACCAGATATTCATGACTGGAAGACACAAATATGGTGATATGAGGTGATGCCATGTCAATAAAGCAATGGTTACGCAGAGATTATATCCGGAGAAGGAAGTTACTGTAGAAGGTACCCTCCTTCTGCCCCAAGAAGAGATCAGGTGCTCCCCCTTTACGTGCATCTACTCTGTGATTTCCCCCTTCAGTCAAGATTAAATCAGGGGCAAAGCAGAGTCCAGGAAGCCCGAATAGGATATTTTTATCCCAGCAAGTACATTTTGTACTAAGAGGGCAGAAAGTACTGATTTTGTACTTGAAAAAAAAAGGACCCCATTCAAATATAAATGAATTTCTTCTCTTCAGTGGTAATTGCTATCACCTCCTTACTGATACATCATCCTTATAGTCATTTTGGGATTTTGATTAGCACAGAACAAAGTGACCAAATTAACTATATCAAAAAAAAATTTTAATACATCATTTTAGACCTGGACAGATAATAGAAAGTTTAAATCTAAGACCATTTTTATTAGTAAGCCTAATAGAAACTTTAAAAAGGGTATTTATATCAGAAAATGTGTTTCTACTGACCCGTATAATCTTTGTTATTCTAAACGCCATGTAGCTTATTTTCCTTCCTTGAGTTCAGTCTAACATTGAATGAGCGAACGAGGGTTAAAATGATAGCGCGCAGAAGGGCGGATCGAAGGGAGAGCAGCAGTGAGGGTGGTTACGGCAGCAGCAGCAAGTGCGTTTTAATTGTTCTGCTTTTTTTTCTGAAAATGTGAGTAAATGGATTTTATTTAAAGAAGTTTTAATATTTAATACAACATTTACTTACAAGCTTTGGGAAAATGTTTCTTTTATAAAACACATTTTCGTCTTAGGAGGTTACTATTTCAACACAATCTTTTTCCGGTTATTGGTTATATCATACAATATCCTCTATAATTATTCTAGCAAAGAATTATAACGCTCAATTTGATATAAAGAAAAGAAAAAAGCAAATTGTATGCAAAAATGAACCCCTGAACATACTCTATTGAAGACCATGATGTTGATATATAAATCAGTGTTTTCTCACCTTAGCCCAACGAAGGGAAAGGCCCAGTGTCTGTGTCTCAGCCAAGTACTCTTTAAGAGCCATGAAGCACAAACACTAAATTTCCCTTCACTCAAATATAAACCTACTGCCTAATGTTTAGCAGTCTTCATGGAATTAATGTTCTTCCTCTCAACTTATTTTACTTAATCATATTTATTAGGGAAGCTCAGCACATCAAAAGCACATTTAAAAATAATTCCATGGTTAACCTTAGGGCAAAAAAGTTAATGCAATGCATATTGCCAAGTTTATTAACTACCTTCTTGATGGGCTAACAGCTGTGTGATGAAGACAGTAGCCATCAATTAAATGAGCAGTGATCTTGAGACCAGAGTTTTCAGCAGGGACTAGTCAGCTAAGTTTTGGGCGTTGAGAAGCAAGCGCTGGATGGAAATATTTCCAAGCATTCCTTAGTTCTCTGCTTTATATTTGTGAAAAGCCTATGCAAATTGGTCAATTTGGAAAGTGAAAACACATTTACATGGTTTGGAAAGATTTTAACAAAAACTGATTTTTAGAAGAGCAATTAAATATATCATAATTATATATTCACACTGAAAAGTTGTTATTCATTTAAGGCATAATCCGATGTACATAAAAGGAAGTATAAATTATTAAGCTTGCCATTGTCCTTACTCCTTTACATGCGGATGTCATTAAATGTAGCAACTCAGCATTTTGGGAGATGAGAGTATTTGCAAGAAAGGAAACTGGAATCCTACCTCCTGTCTCAGAACTTGCTCACTGAGGCTCAGAGACCCACCCCCTGCTGCTACTAGAGAAAAGGACAGTTCTTGGAGTATCTGGGCTTCGTGTGGCGAAGAGTCTGTTGTCCGAATTTTGTTTGGAGAAGTCTGAACATAAGAAGCTGGCTGGGGAAACTGGCAACGGTAGGGTGAAGGGAGGGGCCTGGTGGGCAGAGCACCAGTGCTAGGAAGTGACCGAGGACCTTGTGGGCTCTGCACACCGCAACAGGGCCTGAGACTGCGAAGGGGACCCCACCTGAAGGCTGCCTGCTGAAGGAGGGGATCCCAGGATGTGCCTGGGTGTGGAGGCGCTGTGCAGGTAGGTCAGGGAATGCACTGCTCACAGTGGGGAACAGTGCGGTGTGGTGGTCATGGTAGTGGGGGGTGTCTCTGAAGAATGTATGATGCACCCTACAGGGAAAGGCTAACACCTGGGTGTCAGCCATGACAGAGGGCATTTGAAAGCAAGAGACAAATCAAGGCAACACAGATGTGTAAACCAGCCATTGCATCTTTCTGCTAAGCCCTCCTCACCCTGTCTATGGCCAGAGGAGCCAGATGTGAAAGGGGAGAAGAAGAAACGAAGAGGGAGAGGGAATGAAGGGGCTCAAGCTTCCCGTCCTGTTGGTTCTCAAGCAAAGGACTAGACCTGAGATGGGGGAGGCGCAGGCTCTACATCGGGGTGAGATCACGTGGTCACTGCTGTTGTTGCTGTTTTGGGGAGTGAGTAGAAAGCTGAGAGCACTGTCTGATGTAGCTTTCATGGGAAGGGAAGAGCGGTTTGATGGAGAATTTTGCAGAACATTGGCAGGAGAAGAATTAAGTTCTTTCTGATCATACCCTTCTAAAGTTAGCCCGTTCTGTGACAAGATCAAAAGCTGTAAGAGAGAAACAGGTTTATTAAACCTGAGGATCTGACAGAAGGCATCTGTGGCAGGAAAGTGACGAGCAGAACGCCAGGAGGAGGCTGGTGGCCATATGAGGTTGGAGAGGACAGGGGGGCAAAGATTCCATCCACTCTGATTTGCAGCCTGGGATGAAGTGTTTTGAATTTCACTCTGAGCGTTTTAGAAAACCAGGGTTTCAGCGGGAAAGTAACAGCATCTTATTTTCACTTTTCAAAAACAAACAAAAAAACCAAACAAACAACAAACTAAGCCCTATGCCTGTACTTTGGGGAATGGGGTGCAGGGACAAGAGTGGGAGCTGGGAGACCCCTGAGGCGGCTGTTGGAGGAGGCAAGGTGAGGGGTGGGAGATGTTGATGAGAATGTTGACGGACTGAGGGTTTTAATCTTCACAGCTCTTGGATAATCGGGTGAGAGAAGTGACAGATATATTTGTTTTTTTATTTGACAAATTAAAGACCATGTAGACAGTTAGGGGTCGGGTCAGGGTTACTCAAGACTTTGGACTGAATATATAAGCAGTGTTCAGCCTCCAATACATAATCGCATCACCTGGACAGTGGTTAACATGTACATTTCTGGGTCTCTCCTTAGCCCTTCCGGTGCAGCAGGACTGGTGTGAGGCCCTGGAACCTGCACTGGAAAAGTGCCAGCATTCTCCTGCAGGTGGTTCAGGGAGCCTGGAAAACCCTGAATTCTTACTCTGAAAGAGTCTCCATGTCCCTGCGATTTTGGCTTTCTCAGCTGTCCAGTCAGCTCTGCACTCTGAAGTTCAACACTTACTGAACATGCCCTTCCATTGTTTTCTATTTCTTTCTCATGTTTTTTTCCCCAACCCCTGTACTTTAGACATTTTGAGAGCTAGCTTTTTTCCTTCCTTTTTCTTTCTCTTGTTTTAATTTTCCTCCTTAAGGAACAGAATTTCAGGTGCATAAATACTTTTGAACTGTTTTGAAAGCAATATAGTGCTCATAGCGTAAAAATCATTTAGAGAACAATGTATCAATTGCAACCAGAACGACTTAGAGACGGAACACGTGGCTTAGTGACATGAAATGAAAGACCCATTTTTTAAGGAAGTAACAGAGACACAATCTCTAATGATTCCCTTCCATAACTGAAAACATTTTGGGAGAACAGAATTCCAAGTCATAGGCAATAAATGGTAAATGTAAATATACGATGTCTTTGTCAGGTATTTTAATCTAAGAAGTGAAAAGCATCCTTCAGGTAGCACACATTTAATACTGTGTTATGGAACCTAATGTAGGACAGCTTGCTTTTACGTATGACTGGATGGAATTTGCTTCAGATAATCTGGATAACCTTGATGTAGCAGGAAATATATGATTCAATCCCAGGGGGTATAATAACTCATATCAGTACCAGCCGAAGTTAGCAAATGTCCCAAATTGTCCCAGACAAGATCATCCAGAGCGGATGGGGGTATCTCCTTGATGCTGATGAAGGCATCAAATCATTCAAGCTGTTGATGGAGACAGAAGCAAAACCTGGGTGTTACAAGAAGTCTACTGTTTTTTCCAAGTAAATAGCTTTTTTCCCCTACCACCAAAAGAAGTCCAAATGACACTCTAAATGCAAAATACTTTTCTAACAACATTTGTATTAGGCAAAGTTAAGAATTCATTTTATCTAATCAAAACACATGACAGAAAGAGAGACATGGACCTCACAAGTGAAAAATGAATTTTTGTTCTCCTTAAGATTGCCTTCCTAAACCCAAAGAGATTACTAGCCAATGCAGACAAGTTATCAGAGAAAACTTACTTACCCCTAACTGAGGCCAGGCCCACAGGAAACAACTAACCAAAATATGGCATTCAGCAGACCTGGAGAGCAGGCGGGGTGCCTGGTAAAAGCCGTGTGCCGTATCCAATCGCCTGTTCTACACCACTGTCCTTCAGACAGGGAGACGTGAACTACGTGTCCCAAGCTGAAAAGAATTCAGTGTGCCTTGTGCAATTGCTTATTTGCTTGTTACACATAGCATACAAGTGGAAAGCAAATTGGCATTCTGTCATTTCTGTTTCAGTGATCTAAGGTAACATTCATCTGAAAGAAAGAAAATAAGTTACCTTGCAGTTGTAGGCCAAGAGCTGGATGGTTGATACACATCTGGAATACAGTATTAGCAACTTTTATGTGGGGAAGCATACTTCCCTAAATAATAAAGTACTCGTAATGTGACTGTATTCCATAGCAGAATACATGGCATTTTTGATGTTATATCTACAGAAAGGGAGAGTACTCAGTTTTTCCTTTCTTGAGGAAGACATATCCTTTAAGCAAAAATAAATGTCTGATGAAAAGTATTACAAATGTGCAAACATTGTTGTATCTGGTGTTAAGGGAAGAAGTGAGACATTTGTGGAACTAGTCAAGTTTTAAAAAAAATTACAATTCTTTAAAATTATTTATAATTTTTTTTGATGCATGAGTGGAAATATCCTAAAATACAGTAAATTATTTTAGTGGCATTAAATTCCAAGATGACACAAAGGTGTGAGATGATTGATCTATTATCTCAAAGCAACATTTCTGGCAGAATCTACTTGATAGTTTTTATAGAAAAGAAATTGACATGTCTGGACTATGTGTAGAAGTATGATGTCACTTCTTTTCTCAAAAGAAAGCCTTTGGGACCAGGGTGGTTTTTATGCGTGTTATCAGATTGATCAAGCCATTGGAGCACACGTTTTCAATTGAGAAAGGAATGTGTCCAGTCCTGTTAATTAATACACTAGGCTCTAGAGGACAAGGGGGCAAGCCTGGCTCTAACCTCGGAGAAGAACATTTATGTGAATACACTTCATTACCTTCTTTTCTCTGGAAAAGCCTATAAATCAGCATAGAAACCTCAAGAAGGAAACTCTCACCTGGACATTTACATAAATTTCCTGAAGGGGATTATCACACGGTCCAGACCTGTTCCCCTTAGTTCACATGAAATTTCCTTCAAATATTTACCTTTTTAAAAAGAACTTCTTCCTTTACCCATCAGCTTAAAATCACACCCTACCCCCCCCCCACACACACACACAAAAGACCTGATTCAGGAAAAAGGAAGCAACTATACGATGTGACTTTTTAAAATGTACTCCTCTTACATTCCAGGGCTTGAAATGATACAATAATGCCACATAATGAGTGGATGGAAATTTTTTTGTCATCTAAAAAAGTTCAAGGAGATATCTGCAGAGGGAAACCAATGTATGAAAAGGAGAAACCACTATTTAATTTTGTTTGTATTTGTAGCTAAATAAGGTGATTGTCCTAGATATGTTCAAATTTACCATCTGGCTCTTCATTCGTATTCTCTTGGTATAAAAAAAATCACTAGATCCAGGACTGCCTATTAGGCTATTCTGATTAAGAAGAGATGGGAGGACAGATGGTAGAATTATGCGGCAGAGAAAGTGATAGGGGATAATGAACTACTTAAAATTAATACTATGCCAGCACAGAGGCTGATGAATTGTTGGGTGGGAACTCCAAGTTGAATGTCAGATCTAGAAAAAAATCCTGTGCAAAAGTCATCACGAACACAAGGTAAAAAATTGCTGACAAAAGTGTAAGTACATTAATACGAAAAACCTAATTATGTGTGGATTACTATTATTATTGTTTGCTGTAGTTAGCACTCATTGAGAACTTACATATCAAGGATTGTACCAATTTCTCACATGCACGATCTCATTCACTCCTCAAACAGCTCTAAGAATCAAATATTCCCACTACTGTTTTCAGACCAAGAGACTGAGACTCTGAGAGTTCCACAACTTGCTCAAGGTCAAATGACAGGCAAGTGGCTGATACTCAGAACCAGTCTGAGGTTGAAGTTCTTAACCTACTACGCTACACTGCTTTCTGTCATCTTGAAAAATTGCTAATGTGGCCAGTTCATACTTACCTGCTTTAATCCTCCATTCAACGTGTGTTCCCCAATGCCAGTCCTCTCCTTCCACTCTTCCTTTGATATATGCCTTTGTCTGTGATTGAGGGAGTTTCTGAGTAATAACACATCCAATATAACATCACATTCTAGATGTCATCTTACCAATCCTTCACTTTTTCCTTCCCGACAGTACCTCCTCACTTGCCGTACAAAACAGCATTGATCATTTCCTAGCCTATCTCAGTTCTGCTAGCATGCATGATTAACTTTGCCATTACCCTCAGGCCTTTTAGGACATTAATATTTGTCTGACTTCACTCATCCATTGGCAGTTCATGTTTTGAATTCATTTTCAGTTTTCAGATATATTGGATTGTAACTTACCAAGTTAAATTTCAGTTACTCTGTGGTTTTCTCTTCAATTTATTCCTGTCATTGCAGCAACTTCCAATTTGGAATCAGATTTCATTACTGTGGCGTTTTCACACGCTTCCAGGTTGTCATAAAGATGTTAAACCAGAACTTCAAAGTGACCCCTGCGTTCCCATTTGTACACGCTTTCAGGGAGCCCATCCAGGAACAGCTTAGAGGGAATACAAGCTGTGAAATCAGGTTGCTAGAATCTTCTAAACTTGTTATCAAGGGTCAAAATAGTTCCCCATGTGGTAATCAAATAGAAAATAGCTTGGAATAGTAGGACTAGAGCATGAAGTACTTAAGAAGAAGGAAACAGCAAAGAGGAGGAAACAATTTTAGTTCATGTTGCTGGAGATGACATGAGGAACAATGTCTAGAGTGCCTAGGATATTGTTACTAGGTTTAAAAACAAATTATATGTCCCTATGTTAAGAAGTAGTTAATGTCATATTACTTTCACAGCACAGGTTTGTTTTTATTTCTTTAAAATCGTGATGCCAGAAGGTGAATGTTATTTCTGTTTAAGACATAGCAATGGCGAAGCACACGGTTACTCAGCAAAGCCATTCTCTCTTCGGCGTCAGGCCAAGGTCCACTGATCTCCCCTAGACCCTAAGAGATGTCTGATATTTAGTGATGCAACTAGTGACTAGAACATAATAAACACACAACAAGTGTTTGTTTAATAAATATTTTAACAGATGAAATCAGAAACTCTCATGACAATTGAGATGTGTTTCTATAGGTAAGCCACACCACAATCTCCATCCCTTACCTCCCCTCTGAGTCTGTGGGGCAGTTGATATTTATTACACCTAAAGTGACGACTTGCTGTCTTAGTCTGCTTGGGCTTCCACAGCAAAATTCTACAGACCGGGAGGCTTAAACAACAGACACTTATTTTCTCACAGTTATGGAGGCTGGTCATCCAAAATCAAGGCGCTATCAGAGTAGGTTTCTGGTGAGAGGTCTCTTCTTGGTTTGTAGATGGCCGCCTTCTGTCTCAGTCCTCGAATGGAGAGAGAGCAGAGCCCTGGAGTCTCTTCCTCTTCTTATGAAGACACCAGTCCTACCGGATTAAGGTCCTACCTTTAGGGCTTCATTTAACCTTAATTACCCACTAAAGGCCTTATCTTCAAATGCAATCACATTGAAGGTTAGGGCGTTAATATATTAATTTGGAGGGGGGGGGACACACAATTCAGGCTATAATACTTGCTGATGCTGCCTGTCACCTCCATAGCTGAGATAAATTTCTGATATAGGTGGGTTACATTTCTCCTTTACCCACCCCTCCCTATTGCTCCAATCACAAGCCCATTGGCCCAGGGCTAAGAGTTAGAGTCTCTGTGCATTTCACACTCTTTGCCACCACACTGCAATGCCATGCTTTAGAAGACAATGAGGCAGTTCATAGCCTCGGGAGACTGTCTGAGCTTCTTTCTCCATGACACTAGGTACTTGAGAGAGTAGTCCTTTGAGGAGAACTGTACAGACCCCTTGGCTACTGTATTGGGTTGTAGAGTGTCCCTCTATATTCTTGTCCACCCAGAAGAAGTAAATTAAGATGAGGTCATTCTGGATTATGGAGGGCTGGCTGTAATTCCCATGGCTGGTGATATTATAAGGAAAGGGAAGACCACCTTGTGAAGACAGAGGCAGAAAGCAGAGTGATGCAGCCACAAGCCAAGGATACCAAAGATTTCTGACAGCTACCATCAGAAAATTCATGAGCATCTTCTTTCCCTCTGCATGTCTCTATCCATTTCAAATGCAACAGCCATTGAGGGCACCTCTAAGATGCATCCTGAATCTGACCAGTTGTTGCTGTCTCTGTGCCTGCCGACCACATCTGAGCCATTGTCGACTTCCATGAGCTATTGTGATAGTTTCATTTGTCTCTCTGTGTCCACTCTGGACACTTTATGATCCATCCTGTGCATAGTGGCCTGTGTGATTTTTAAATATTTAAATCTAGTTTGACCACTCTCCTCAAAACCTTACAAAGACTTCCCATAGCAGTCAGGATAAAATGTGATCTCTCATTCCTGTTTACACTGTCCACTTTCTATAATCTGGCATCTGCCTGCATTTCCAATTTCACCTTATATGCTCTCTCCCTGCTCATCCACCACATTCCAGCCACATCTACTTCCTCCGTGCGTAGAACACACTATTTCCTCGGCTTGGAGTGTCTTTCTCCCAGGTCTTCACTTAATCTGTTTCTTACTCTCACGCATACTTGCTTAATTTAAATAGTGCCTTCTTGGTGAAACAGCCTCCGGCCACCCAACTTGAAATAGACTTGATTTATCGTGCCAGGTCTCGATAGAGCCCTTGGTCACTGTCTGACATTTTTCTTGTGTATTCCTGTGCCTGTTTTCCCCCTTTACTGGAATGTGAGACCCATGAGAACAGGTACCGTTTGTCCTGTTCTGCAAAAAACAAATGATGCAAACATGGCTTGACACACAGGGGCTTCTCAGTAAGTATTTGTTGAATGAATGAAAAACATGTGCAGCTGAAGAAATTACTGTCATGGCAGAGATTTCCAAGGATCACCAAATCGCAGCAGGGAAGTCTCCTTTCCTTTTGCTGAGAAGTTCTCTGGAGCCCTGAGCACTGCCCATGGCCATTATCACATCGTCCAGTTTTGGAATATGTGTATTCTTTTATCACCCTGAATGTTTCAGTACTCAACTCTAACGTGGGTAAGTTACCAGTATTGTCAAGTTATATATTCTGGCCTGCCTCGAGGGCTACAAGATAATTAAAAATATGTAAATACACAAGGGATAGTATGTGATAGATTCCATGCAATTGAGCAAAAAACTTAGCTTGACTGCTCAATGATGCCTGACATTCCTTTACCTACTAGGTAAAGCTTTTCATTCTAAGTCAGAGATAAAGTTTAAAGATAAGATACCTGGAAGGAGGCTGTGTAGCGCGTTGCCATTTAGCATTGGGAAAGCCGGTTGGGGGAAACCACCTGTAAGGGAAAGAATTGGAGATCAGTTCCTGCCTGTTGGCTCTTTTGCAATTTTTATTCCAGTGAGGAAGTGAAAATGTGGGTCATGGAAGCTTATATTCTTAACTGTTGGCAAATAAACTTATAATACTCCATTACGCATTATAACTGTTTACTAGTCTCTTCCCTGGTTTTGGTCAAATTTCACTCTTCTCTTGCCCATGTATATTCTTTTCTTTTTTTTCACTTTCTCCAGGTCTTGATAGTTCCCTTCATCCTATAAATTTTCTTAGGCTGTTCCTTAAGTGTGAAAAACATATTTCTTTTAGGCTTTTCTCAGCAAAATTCCTCTCCTGCAAATTTATGTTCAGAATTATATTTCACTAAATCTTTTGAATCCAGTTTCTTAGTAAAATTTTCCCCTTAGAAGGTAAGGCATGAGAGAGGGCTCAGGAAAGAAGAAATGAGACTGAAAGTCACTAATGTATCATTTGTAGAATCCACCTTCCTTCCAACTTGCCTTTCTGACCAACTTACTTGGTCTGTTTCCTGTCCCTTCCTTGATGTTCTCAAAAGAACCTATAAATAACAAAAACACCTGCTATGCAGTAGTTTTCTAAATAGTATCCGAATTACTTAACTTTAGCTTAATTTTTTTACAATGATAAAATAACCACACTGTTTTGATTCAACATCTATTTTCAGCGAAGGACACAGTTAATGTTACTTCAAGTGTTCAAAGCACAGAGCAAAAAGCTGAAGATACGTATCTAAATGTAGTAGCATACTTAGCTTTATTCCAAATTGAAATTCAGGCCATATTTATCAGAAAGCTTCTATTTTACATGTATGGAAAGGAAAAAGGTCAGGTGAGAGTTGTACTGGGTCTCTAACATAAAAATAGATGAGGCACCTAGATTTGCTTTGTAAAACATTTGTACACAAATAAAACATAATAATGTATTATATTGATAGTTGGCTTTTTTTTTTTACCTTCAGACTAGATTGTTTTAATCTTTCAGAGAAAAATTGTTTGTACTTCCTACTGAGTAGAAGAGCAAGGAAGGGAAGGGCGGTAAAAGGTAACTTTGCTTTCTCTGCTCTGTGACTGTGGTTGGGGATGGTTACAATTTGCTCAAGCAAATGGGTGGAGCATCTACTCCCTTATTTTCCGAATATGTTCTGATATTATTTTGTTATCTTTATCTTTATTTCCTCAAGTTATGAATAAGCCAGTCAAGATTATATATGCCCAGTCTATGTCCTGTTCTCAGGGAAGTATTTACTCCTTAAACAATGTGTCATTAATCATTCACATTGTTAATTGAATTAATTGAAAGCATCTGATATATATTTTCCAAAGTTACTGAATATTTCAATAGTTTAAAATCTTTGTTTTCTTTATCTCAATTAAACCCCAACATCTCTTAGAAGTAAGAAAACCAGGAATGTTATGCTCACTGTAGGCAGGGGCAAACTGAGGACCAGGGAAATTTACAACTAGAATTACAATCAGTGATTAGATGTTGAAGAACCAGCTCTCCTGGGGAGAGGGGAGGAACTCCCAAACCCTGACTTGTAGCATTTGCCAATTCTTATGGTGAAAAAACTCCCACCATAGCTGACCTTAAGATATCAATGTGAAGTCATTGAACATGAAGTTGGGAAGAGATGCACGTAATTGGTTCTTGCAACAGCATCTCAGCAACCTACTGTTACATGGCAACTGAGTGTAGCACCTTTAAGAATGCATTTCACTTTTCCAGGTTATTTTGAGTGAAGTTACAGTAACCAAGAGCCAGTCTAAGCAAAAAAAGAAAAAAAAAAGGAACTCACAGTATGGATGTGGTGTATGGTGGTTTCTCATGGAACACAAAGAGGAACTGACCCACTGGGCCTCATGATGTATGGGGACAATGTTATGTCTGGGGGCTTGTGGAGAACAGGACTGATAACATGGTATTGATCCAATCAAGAGAGCATAAAGCATATAAAACAAAGTGGAGTCACTCATATCAACAAAAATGGCTGTCAGCCATGACTCTTAGGTTCAAGGGTGAAACTACCTATGTCAGAATAGACACATGTGGCAAAGAGACATACCTAAAATATCTGTACATATGACCAGAACAGTCATGTCTGTAATGAGGACCACCCATAGACAGGCTCTTGGGGAAATTCCCCACTTGACATCGGGGCTGCCAAGACATTTATCAGAAAGACCCAGAAGGTGGAGTACACCCCTCTCAATGGTATAACTGAGGCAGGCTCCAGCCCACTGCTGAGACAGCTCAGTTTCACACACCAGAGAGCTGCTCCATTCCATACTTATCTCCCTCGGCATCGGCCACCAGAGGCTCTGCCCTGCCGGACTGAAGACTCCACCTGCCCTGCTGCCCACCTGGTTCTGGAGGTCCTTCCTTGAAAGATGCTGATGGCTCCCGTGCTCACTGTGCTGTCTCCCACCCAGACCTGCAGACTGAGACTCTGGGACTCAGGTTCATTATTCCCCAGTTCTCTTGTGTGATGTTATTACTGAATGTTTCTGAGTGATTACTATTGTTATTAGGTTAGTATAGATTTGGATTAAATATGCATTAATGAAATCCAAGTGAATGTCACAATCACCTGTGTAGGCTTCCTGTTATTTCTCGGTGCCGGTGTCACCTGTAGGACTGATGGTTGTATAGGTGGCTCTGCGCTTTTGGTTCTTAAGGCTCGGATGAGACAACTCAAGCAGGAACTGAAGGCTGGCTTATAGGAAAGATTATATATGAACATAGCTCGTGACAGGGCTTTAGCAATGAAATTTGAGGGTTGCTGTCATTTACTTGCTTCAGTTACTAATTAATAGCTCCTAACTCTACCATATTGGCTCAATGTCCAAATTCCAAGGGGAGATCATCTGATTGGCCCATTTTTTGGTACATTTTCCAGGGCAGGGTGATCTTGGCATAGATGCAGCTGTTGGGGGCTCACCCTCACGGACAGAGGCAGTTCCTGCAGGAGCAGGAATCACATGCCCTTCAGTTAGGAATTAGGCATCTAATTTGTGCTTCCACTGGGCTGTCCACCACCCAGGCACCTTTTTGCGGACAGTATGGTGTTAACGTGTCCTCCCTACGTGAGTCGCAACTTCTCAGGGTCTTGTGTTCTTAGCCTAAATTGTGAATACAAGCACCACCAACACCTGCACTATACGATGATCGGGGAAGAGGAGAAAAGAGACAGAGAACTTCTGTTCTAAACAGGGGAAGAAAATAAAAAAGAGACACTTTCAGTTAAACATGTAGAATTGGTTTCATATGCACAAACAATTTTGCTGCTTCCCCAAACCTCACAAAGTTGACAATTACAGAGATTTTGAAAAGTCAAAGGCTCATTAGGATAAAAAGAGTAAGACTAGAAAGAATAAGAATGTAACTTTGGAAGCTAGAAAGGAAACGGGCAAGTGGGTAGTAACTGAATTAACAATGCAGAGGAAATTGAAATGTGGGCAGGAAAGGGAAAGTCAAGACAAATTACTGAAGTCCAGAAATGGAAATTTTTGGAAATGCAAAGTACCATACATCTGAAAATCAGGGTTTGTGTGGGGCTGAGGAGAGAGAATGTTTACAAGTACTTGTGAGAAGCAGTTACCCCTGGTTCCCTTCCTACTTCCATTTCAATCTGGATTGTAGCTCTCTCCTCCCTGGTGGAAGACCAGAAAGTTACTGTACAGAGAGTCTGAAACAGAGGAAATCCAGGTTCCTGCCTCCCCAGAACAGGTTCACCTGCATCCTCCACATCCCTCCCTCAAAGCTGGTGCCATGGTCCCGCCAGGTCTGAATCCCATGATCTCAGCTGGGAAAGGCTGCCTTCCAACCCTGCAGGGCCTGGCACAGCTGTGAGGAGGGCTGGAGTCAGCCACAAGGCCCTTGCTGGCAGTGCCCAGGCATGACTGCCTGCAACTGCAGAGTCTCTTACCTTCTCCCTATCTTGGTACCAGCACAGAGGTGCAGTCAATTGTGTGTATGTGTGTTTTTGGAGGGTCTGCTGTAGGTTGTGCCTTACTTTCTTATTACTGACTATAATTTTATTTTTCTTTGGGAATTGTAAAAGAAAATTGGAATCTGAGATAAAGGAGGGTTTCTCCAGGCAAATTTTGTTGTGCTTTTTCAGATCCTTGGGGATTGCTGCTCACCTACTTTAAGTCAGTGTTTCTCAAGGAATGTGCTATTAGTATCTTGGGTGGAATATTTCTTCATGATGGAGGTTTCATGCCCCTGGTTCTACCTGCAAAATGCTTTGGGTATGCCCAGTAATTGTGAGAACTTAAAAAAAATATTCCTAAACAATTCCTAGTAGCTCTTGTTTCAGGTGGTATCCTCACTGGACAAAAACCCTTATTCTAAACAAAAATTTTGTCTTTAAGCTTATCGGATCTCACAGGTAGTTTGAATTAGGGCTTCACATCCTCCCAGGGACCAACTGGTAGGTCCAAATTTTCAGGAGCCTCTTTCTCCTGTAATCTGCTCAGAGCCAAGGGTTGAGGCAGTACTCCAAATCCGACCACTTTTTTTTCCCCCTTATGTTAGGTTGTAGCCTTTCGGAATCTCATCTTCATCAAGACCATCACCTATTAGATTCCCACCAGGGGCTAACCCTGGACATTCTGTTCTGTTCCCTGTACCACAGCCGAGGCTGTGAAAATTACAACTCAAGTGCTTCCGTTCTGGCAGACAGACCCCAGTGCAAAAGCTGGATCTGGTGCTCTCCTGACCTCAGTGTCTGGCTCAGAATTCGTTTCTTACTTTTTTATGGTTATCCAAGATTTCTAGTCATTTTCAGAGGCTGGCAATTGAACTTACCCTATGGAAACCTATTAAAGGAATCAGTAGTTACAAATTTCCTTGCTTGATTAGAAAAAAAGTTATAAAAATAAGTACCTTTATGATAAAGGCAAAAAGAAACCATGGGATTTGGGAATAACATGAATAGCTTGTTATAATGAAAAAACTAGAGTGTGGGAGCCAGATGGACTTTTGTCGGAATCTCTGGTGTGGCACCGACTATCTGCATGGCTTTGGATAAATTACCAAAAATGTTTTTAAAGCTAAGTTTCTTCCTCCGTAAAATGGGGCAAAAATAGTAGGGTGACTGAGAGGATTAAAGAAATGGCACATGTTAGCCTTTGCCCCTTCCTCTCCACTTCAGTCGTCAGGGCTCCCCAAATCCTCTTGCTCATGCCCCTTTTCTTTAAAAAAAAAAATTCTTGTCTTTTTGTCTAGGCATTGGGACTCTCAATGAGAGTGGAACACATCTAAATTAAATTTTAATTAAATTTGTAAGTAAATGCTCAGGGAGCAAGTTGAAACATACCCTCAGAGATAGAACTTAGAATTGTTTTTTTCATTACAAAAATTTTATTTACACTTTTTATTGTTAGGAATCTCAACTCTAAGCTCAACTACAGAGCTCAGGCTCTTAAGGGAAACCCTGGTTGTAAGTAAACAGACCACTTTCCACATCTCAAGGACCCAACGTATGTCCTCAGACGTGTACCTTAGTGGACATGACAGGCTAGCTAAGAAAATTTTCTAAAATTGGAACTGAAGACAATGGCATCAGGACTCCCTTCTATGTTCATTGAAATTTGTTAGAAATAGACATATCCAGGGAAGTTCAGAGCTCCAGCAATCAGATGCGTGATGAATAGAAATGGAAAAGTGTTGGAGTAGGCTGAGTAGACAGACAAACTGTTGGTTTTGGTTGGAGTTGTAATAAGCTATTGAGAACAGTTTTTAAAACTTCCAGTGTGGACACAGAATGTGCACATTTAACGTCTATGACTTTGAGAGAGGGAGAGAGAGAGAGAGAGAGAGAACAGAACGTGGTGATTCTGCCCACTACTCACTCCACCAAAGAGCACGTGCTCTTAAGAGAGAATGAAGTCTCATGTTGATCCTTGGGGCCGCTGCTTGCCTGATCCTCTCACACCACTAAAAAATAATTCTTGTTTTAGAGATATATGTTATTCACACAAAATGGTCCTTAAATGCAAGCCAGTAACTTCACTTGGTGTGGAGCCGATGACACAGTAATCTGTGGTAATAAGAGGGGAGATTTGGCTGCGTTGAACTTGGGAGAAAAGGAATTTCGGCCTTCATTTGGGTGATCATCAAGGGTAACTTTGTTATACATGATTTTTTCCAAATAGGCTGATTCTAAAAACAGTAGAGTTGCATTATACCATTAACCTGGTATAATGCAACTCTACTATGATTAAAATTTACATGCTTCACACAATAATCAATATGTTAACACTTGGACTAGTAAAAGTGAACATGTTTTTATATACATTAGGAGCTATAAAAGATTAAACATAATTTGGATGAAATTAACCAACAGCTGAAGCAATCTACCCTCAAAATTATACGAAAACCCACTTTTCTTTCCAAATCTCAATCAAGGTGCAAGAGTGTTTATCAAATATCGAGGAAATTAAGTTACAGCCACCATAAAATCAATCCTGGTGCACCTCATTATAGCTCTTCAGAGGTAATGTTCTAAAACTACGTGAAATTTCACAAATGGAGATTTAGAATCGGAGTTTTTCGGGGCTAGGTAAACACTGTCCAGCAGGCAGAGCCGGGGATCTTCTGTTGTCCATTATCCAACAGATAACTATGCTTAGGCTTGGAGAGCAGGCGGTGGCACCAGAGGGAGCCAAATCATTCTGTAGGTTGTTACTTTATCCAGGTTGTGGTCGATTGGACAGTCTGGCTGTAGAGAATTACCTTTCTAGGAGGTCCTGATTGAAGATAGTGGGTACTTTAGTACAAAATCCTATTAGAATCAATGCAAACTATTAAGTACTGAGCGAATGCCAAAGGTCCCGCAGCACTTTGTTTCAAAGGATGTACTCCATGGAACTATACAGAACGAACCATCAGTTTCAACATCATGCATCATGTTGTTGGTCAGCACCGCAAAAATGAACATCTTGGTTTTGATGAACACCATCGGGGTTAACCTGAACGTGTGAAACACTAATGATAATTTAATTCAATGCTTACTGTGTACCTATATTGTATACAGCTTGGTTGAAGACAGCGGAAGAAAGATTGGGAAATGAGTTACTGTTTTCAAGGTGTTGACTGGCCAGCAAAAGAGACAAAGGAATGCATGCAGATGGCTCTCCTAGAAGGTGTGATGGGGTTATTTATTTAAGACATTTATTGAACACCTATTTTATGCCTGGCACTATACATAGAGCTGCAAACACAGACATAAGAGAAAAGTCCATGGTTTCAAGGAGATGATGATGAGGTTGCAGGGGCAGAGAGTGGAGACAAGACTACAGAGAGTCGCAATACACTGTTCTAAGCGTTGCAGTACAGGAAAATTTAGGGTATGCTGAGTCACACAGCAAGATGATCCTACTCTATTCTCCTTTGGGGGGTCTGGGGAAACTCTACACCAGAAGTTGACAGTTTGGCTGAGTTTTTCAAGATTGAATATAATTAGCTAAGAAAGGGGCAATATGGTACCAGGATATGACAGAAAGAAGAAAAATAACAGAGCAAACTATCACATTGACAAATCACAGACAGGAGAGAGAATGATGTATTCAAAGATCTGCCAATATTTTTAGTGTGCCAGTGTACAGGGGCCAATGCTGCAAGAAGGGAGCTGGAACGGCAAGCAGGAACCAGACCACGAAGCTCATTGGTTGATTCCTGTATGTGCCCTGATTGGGGATCGGACCAGCAACCTTGGTGTATCAGGATGATGCTCCAATCAACTGAACTACCCAGCCAGGGCACCTCTTACTGATTCTTAGGTTAAGAGTTAACCAAAACTAAAACTATTGATTATTCAGGAAAAAGGAGAAATAAAAAAATCATAAATCAAACATGAGTGAGCTTTCGCTTTCGATTTCATGGGTGTAGTTTTTAGCAGACTAATGCCTCAGTGAGAACAACTAGAAGAGCTGAATACATTGCAAAAAGATTCTGTTTGAAGGCTTCAGGCCTTGCTAAAACATCTTGGACTTGAGGCACAAGCTCTTGGAGAGAAGCAAGCTCATTGGGTTAGATTTCTGCCAAGGCTGGGAATTGAGGGACAAAAATCTCAGAGGAAAGGAGAAGATGAAAGCTGGTAGAGAAAGTATTTTCCCTTCCTAGGCCTCCCCTTCCCTGAAAGGCCATGCAGAGCTGGGGCAGTTTACAATAGGCCCCGGGGTAGGTGCCTGGGATGAGCAAGCCTACTCGCAAGCAACCATCTCACGTGACTCCCCCATCTCTCCATCTTCACTCCACTTGTCCTCATTCCTACTCCGAAAAATGGTGATTCCTAGTAAAGCGATAGCTCATAAGCCCTCTGCCTGAAGCTATGCTCAGTATTGAAACTAGATTCAAAATAAATAAATGGAAATGAAAACATTTTTAAGATACCGGTGATAGCTAATTAAGAAACATAATGGAAAAAACACCCCGTAAGTTTTATTATGTTGTATTTTCATTATCAGTTCAAAATATTTTCTAATTTCCATTGGGATTTCTCCTTCGGAAATATAGGTTATATATGTGAAGTGCTTAAAAGGTACATGGTAAGCACCATGTAAGTGCTAGTTTTTGTTATTGAAAAGTGAGGAGATACATACACACTCCTATATCTATATCCATATAAATATACAGCATTACAAGGGAAATACAACTTTATGATATATGTGACAGACAAAATAACAGCTTAACAACAGGTGGTATTTACAGAGTATTCTACACGTGGTCTCTGTATGACAATACTATGTACTGTTGTCTACATTTTACCAGTGAGGAAACTGAGCCACAGTATTATGTCCAGGTCATACAGTTGGAAAGTGATGAAGTCTAATTTTGAATGCAGACAATCTTGCTACATAAAGATCTTCTGAATTACAGTCCACTTTACATACAGAGGCATAGTAATCAGTGTCCATTCTCAAACCAAGTCAAATAAAATAAGAAATCTCTTAAATAAATCCATAAGATATTGAAAAACCAGTGGCAGTGCCAATGGCATAATAAAACAAAATTCTGGAACATATAAAGCAGCTGATAATCAACGGATAATAACTGCTAACAGAGCTGAGAAACTACAACCTTACTACCTTGTAACTTGAGCTCCAAAAGCTAGCAGGACCAGGAAAAAGCACTGTCTATGATGGCTGCCAGATAATGCAAAGGCAACATCCCCACCGTCAGAGAGAAGCTGCTTCTGGAATTGATTCCCAGGTTGCTGGTGTAAAGTGAAAGTTCCAGAATGGGCCCTGGGCTGGAGATGAAAGGTTCCTCAGGATCCAGGTTCCCAGGGCCATCATGAGGGGCATGGAGACCTCACACCCACAACGTGGAAAGTCAGCATGCTCTACCCAACTTTAGATAACCACATATTTTTGGGCAAAGCCAAGATCAAGGACCCATCTCAACAAGCACAGCTAGCAGCTGCTGAGAAGGTCAAAGTTCAAGGTGAAGCCATTTGAACCATTCAATAAAAATAAGACTCTTACTAAAGAGGAGAGTAAAGAGGGGAAGTTAACGAGATGTGGAATTAAGGACATGGAATTGATCATGTCACAAGCAAATGTGTCAAGAGCAAAGGCAGTCAGAACAACAGTAATGACACTGTAAATACTATTAGGGAATTAACAATGTACCATCTGAAAATCAGAACTCTTGTTTGTTTCTGTGTTTTAAAAGAGTGACTGCAGCTTGGTTTTAAATTTGTGGTTTTTATCATTAATAATGTTACAGTTTTTGGTTCATACTTCTTGGCCCATCAATACTACTTTAAGGGAAATAATAAGGAAAATGCAAAGACAAATTTCTGTTTTGATGCTCATACAAACATTATTAATAATAGCCTTGCCCCTCCCCTTTTACCATAAAACAAAACAAATGAACAAAAAAAACCAACCCCCCCATAACCAAATAGAAAGAAAAGGGGCAATAACCTAAATGTCCTAGGAGAGAATAAGTGATACATCTGCGTAATGTATGCTATCTCACCGTTAAAAAGTATGTTTTAGAAGGATATGAGAAAATGCTCAAAATATTCTTCTCTGTGGAGAATTCCCTTAGTGAAGCCATAGTGTTGGGAATGACCAGAGGGCTTAGTTAATACACTAAAAATGTTTTTTCTCTCAGTATGCATTCCTAAAGACTGGC
Organism: Anoura caudifer; assembly: GCA_004027475.1. Classification (NCBI taxonomy): domain Eukaryota; kingdom Metazoa; phylum Chordata; class Mammalia; order Chiroptera; family Phyllostomidae; genus Anoura; species Anoura caudifer. The sequence goes on from PVKU01006728.1 coordinate 67,384, forward strand.
TGGTGGAGAAGTCTTCTTATTATGTTAATCATGTTCTTGGTCCTTAAGTCCCCTCTTCTCTGGTTTCACCCCACTGAACCCATCTTAAGGTTTCCTCCTCTTTGTTTTCCCTGCAGCCTACAGCTAGTCAATTGGTACCTTCCAGTTTGCCCCCCAGGTGGAGTGCAAAGCGGTGGGGAAGGCAGATTCTCTTGGTCCATCAGAGTGAGAAAAACAAAAGCAAAATAAGAAAGGAAGCACTTGCACAACATTTGGCTCCCTCCTAGCAGAGACAACTCTTTGACTCAGCCTTCGCTGCGTGACTGTTCCAACAGAGACTGTGGCTCTTTGCCTCCTCTCACCTGAGTCCCCTCCTAGCAAGGGGGTTCTGCAGGGAAGAGAGAAGATCCCTGGCTACAAATGCAAGCTTGCTGCTCCTAGATGGCAGAATTAGGAGTCACTGGTTTTATTTTCTACACTTTTCAAAATTTCAACAAATAGCATATACATCGGGGAGGAAAAAAGAATTTCCCCTCAACCTTTATGATTTCTTGGCTGATATACCCCTGTAATAAAAATAGGTTAATAGAAGAAAAGCAAGCAGAAGTTTAATAACATGTACACCTCCTGCATATGTGGGAGTTCTCTACTCAGGAAAACTGGGCAACTACTCAAAATGGCCCAAGCCAGCACCTTAAATGCCAGCTAAAGACAAAGGAAAGATGTTCGGGGAGGGGGCAGATATAGGAGGTGGCCAGGAAAAGCCCAGTAAACAAGGGGAAGGTTATTATTATGCAGATTTAGGGCATTACCTTCTCCAATTGATGAGAATTTCTACAGATTTAGAGTTATCCTTCTTTCTGTTCCCAGTACAGAGATGGAGACGCCCTTACAAATGGAGATTTCCTTATAAATGTAAATGTCCTTTTACAAAGAGTAACTTGATTTTCAGAGCTTTTCTCATATCTGCTGTTTCTGAAAAATAATCAGTTCAATATTATCCTTATGCTAAAGAGGCAATTTGGGGTACCATATTCTGCTTTTCTCATATACAAATGATAATATTTGAAAACATGAAATTTATGTCATATTAAAGATTTTCTTTGTGTCTATTTAAGAGTTACTAACATGATCTCTTTGAAAATTGGGGATTTCTTCTATGTGTTCTTGGTTTTAAAACACACTTTATTAGGATAACATTTTTTCTTATTTTTGCTTATTACCACCATCTCTGGGTATCATTCTCATTAATGTCATCAAAATATTTCTTGTTTAGTACATGGATTTCAGCATACGTTATGTAAGCATATCCCTTTATTTTAGAAGTTTTAAAATCTAAGCTACTGGGAATTCATAATTTTTCAAGTATAATTTTTAGTTTCTATAAAGGTAATCTTAAAACCAAAATATCCTTTAAAATCAGGGGGAAGTCTGTTCACTGAGCACTGAAAAAGATGAAAAACAAGCTTAAAGGAAGTGACTCTCTCTACTGTTATGCTTTACCTCTTGCACATGCATTACTTTTAATCTATTTTAAATTAGCTTTTTGTTCTGAGCATATGTTCTTGCATTATGCATCGCTGTCCAATTGTTGGCAGGCTCTGTGGGCTCTTGGTTCTTGACTTTGTGCAGGAAAGATTTCACAACACAAGTCCAGGTGATTTTGAAAGTATGTTTATTAAAGCTGGGGATGGTGAAGCAAAGGAAGGGCTTAAGATAAAAAAGAGGCAAGATCATAGCAACAGAAGTAAGCCTAGGTGGAGCTGCCTTGGCCCTTTAGAAAGTCACAGATGCAGAAGAAGTGAGCTAGCTGGGCTGCGTGGACTCAGGAAACAAGTTACCTAGGAAAAAGCAGGGCCTTTGGAGAGAGGAAGCAAAGATACATGCCTTAGGAAAGAAGGACAAGAAAGGCATAGGTGTGCGCACCAGAGACAGAAAGAGAGAGAGAGACAGAGAGACAGAGAGAGAGACAGAGACAGAGAAGGGGAGGGGACAGGCGGGTAGGGGAAGAGAGAGCTCGGGAGCTCACGCACTGGGTCCTTTGCCTTAAGGGTTTTTATCTGTTTTCCAAAGGCAGGAATTTTAGGGGAGATCTCAGGGAAGGATCTTGATAGAATGTTCATAAGCTTTCTAGGTGTGTCCTCTCAAGGTCCTGGTCTCTACTGATTGGTTGATGCTAGAGTAGAGGGTCATTGGTCATTGCATCTGGTGCCAATGTCAGCCGCAGCATCATTTCATCTGTTTTTTTGTTTGTTTTTTTAATATTCTGGGTTTAGAGCTAATTTGATGCTGATCAGAGCCTCATTGTCTTAATGCTTAAGAGAACGGTCTTGCAAGGGGAAAGGAGACAGATGAGTCAGGGGCTGAGTGGGTCAGTGTGAGTCAGCCATTTGTCCCAGTTTCCCTATTCTACTTACCAAGGAACTTTTCTGGTCTCAGAGCTATTATCCCGCCTCACAACTATTCTTTGGACACTGACCTTTCCCCCTACTCCCCTAATTATTTCTTTTCTCTTAAGATTTAAAAAAACCCAGTCTACTATTTAACTTCTTTTTTTATTTTTTATTCCTCAGACTTTTTTTCTGTGCAATTAATCATTTCCTTTTCAGTGTTGCTTTTAAAATTGTGACTATTTCTCTTACATTCAGATCTTGGAAAGATTTTTACGATTACGTAGGGCAGGTGCTCTCCATCTTGGCACTATTGAAGTTGGGGGCCAACTCTCTATTGTGGGTGGCTGTTCTGTGTATGGTAAGATCTTCAGCAGCATCCCTGGCTTATACCCGACTCCACTGCAGAAGCACCACCCACCAGCTGTGACAACCAAAGCATGTTTCCAGACACGGACAGGTGTCCCCAAGGAATGGGGACTAGGGCCTGGGAGTGGGCAAAGTTGCTCCCTTTTGAGAACCGCAGAGCTAGAATGAGTTTTAGGTTTGTGTTACCATTTTTGGTCATAATTTATAAATGAATTATCTTCTGAAACATCTAAGCAGAATATTGTTTTCAGACAGTACACAGATAAGAGCCTGGGAAATACCACACTTACTTACCTCAGTGCCCCTTCACTCCTGTTATTTTCTCTCTGCCAGTGGCATCAGGAACAACTTTGGAGGAGTGTGGCTATGATACTCCATGCTGTCAGTCTCAAAAGGTCAGACAGGTGACACCGGCACTCTGACCCCCCATTCCCGACTTTTGCTGCTAGTCAGGAGCAGAAATGTAAAAATAAGATGAAATTCAAGTTTCCCTCTGTTAAAAGCAAGACAACAGGCCCTAAGTGGATTCACTTATGCTAAGCCCCACATCACCAAATTGAGATTTAATTACAGTTTCTCTTCCAGAAATGGAATCTTAAACCAACCAATCAGGAATAGCCTGATAAGCTCTCGTTAGGTAATCTGACAGATAGGTCCCTGCCATCCCCTGGAGTAATGATTTTTAACCTTTTTCATGTAATGGCCCACATAAATTACTAAAATTCTATAGCACCTCAAAAAATTTATTTTTTGCTGATCTAACAACAAAAAGTGGGGTATAATTTTGATTAATCCTCACCGGACAGCCACTGTTGCATTGTCATTTTTAACTTGACAGACTAAGGGAAAAGAGGTCAGTGCCCCTGACCAAATGATCAGGTATTACACTTTCTAAATATTCCTGCAGCACACCAGCATGCCTGCTGCTGCACGCTGGTTGGAAATCGCTGCCCTAAAGGCAAGTAACCTTGTAACAACCAACCTCATTTTTTGCCTACTGTAACTTTTTTGTTCCCACTCCCTCTTCCTGTAAAAGTCTTTCATTTTGTTTACCTCTTTGGACCTCCTTTGTTTTTGTTAGATTGAATGCTGCCCCATTCAAATCAATTTTTACCCAAACTCTTTAAAATGTTAATATGCATCTGTTTATATTTTAACAGTGCACTCTCCTGCTCATTGCAGCATGATTCACAATAGCCAATAAATGGAAATTACCTAAGTGTCCATCAGTGGATGAAGGGGTAAGGAAAATGTGGTGTATATATGCAGTGGAATATTACTCGGCTCTGAAAAGGAAGGAAATCCTGCCGTTTGCAACAGTATGGATGAAACTTGAGCACATTTTATTAAGTGAATGAAGTCAAACAGAGAAGGACAAATACTGTAATTTGTCCCTTATATGTGGAATCTAAACAAGTTGAACTCACAGAAGCAGAAGATAGAAGGGTGGTTAAAAAACTAAGTTTTTTGTTTTTAAACTGGAGGAGCTACATTGATGATCTTAGCCACCTTTAGCAGCCTGGGTTTCTTTTTCTTTTTATCAATGACTTTTAAAAAGTACATGGTAGTTCTTTTGAAAATGAAGATATCAGTTAATATTTACTCTCTTAATCCACATTTATTGAGCTAGGACTAATGTCAGCCATCACAGTACAGGCTTCAGAGAAAGGGTTTGTTAAACCGATAGACTCTAACTCCAAGTAGTTTACAATCTTGCACAGGGAAGGGGGGAACCCAGATGAGCACACACCAAACCCCAGTGCAGGGTACACTATGACAAAGGTCACAGAAATCACATTCAGCATTTGAGCTTGGTATTCGAAAGAGGTGGTTCTCAGCGGAGGGGCATCAGGGCCAGCTTTATGTGAGAGCCTTCCAAAGCTGGGGTGGCCCCGTCACGTCACACTGACTCAATTGCATTCCAGATGTCAGTCAGGTTAAAGATATCAAGCGTACACAGGAATTCAACATATTTCTATGCCTTCAACCTGTCAAGTAAAAAGTCTCTCAGCATTTTCAAGGTTCAAGGCAGAGAGGCCAAGAGAGAAAATAATGCTTGGTTATTTATTTATTTTTTATTTTTGTAATTTTTAAAACATACAGTATGATGCTTTCTAAATCAAACATGCTCTTAAGATATTTTATTGTTTTGAAGGTCTGAAAGCATTTTGGGGGAAGATTGAAGGAAGTATTTTTTTTTTGGTAGAAATTAGGACACTAATTATGTCATAGCTTTGATGGTATTTGCATGCAGTTTAGATGCCTGTGAACTTTCAGAGAAGATACCAGGTTCTTGGAGAAATGTCAGTTCAAAGTTGGTGAGGATCATGTCACCTAGCAAGGGCAGAGAGGGGACTGGCCAGCTGGGTTAGATTTGAAAGCTTTCATGAGCAAAAGAGACAACAAGGACAGGGACAATGAAGAGATGCAAGAGGCAAAGAGAAAGCGTGAAGAGAAGAACTGCACCAAACTCATGGGTAGAAACGACAAACGAAGGATGCAGTGGAGGGTGAAATCCAATGAGGAACCTGATGGACGATCAAATAGAATGGTCAGATATGGAGACCATCCATCCATACACCTTCACTTTCCCTTAATGCCAGTACACGCACTTTCAAATTTCTGACATCTTTGTTGCATTTTCAGATTTCTGATGTCTTTGTTGAATGTGAGATTAAGGTCAACCAGAACTTTGACTTCACTTGTACATGGCAGCAAATGACTAATTAGGCAGCAACTACGAATTGCTAGGAGAACAGAGTAACTTTAGTTCACTTGGTTAAGCAATAAAAAAATGTGTTGTATCGCACATGGAGCACACCAAAATGCCATGGCTGCATTCTGAACCGTCGTACCAATCGTGTTCCCACCTGGAAACTGCAGTTTAACCAGCTGCACAGTGACTTAACCGCAGGGACTGATGAATAATTACCAGCTTGATCACCTGGGTTATTTAAATATCTGTTCAGTAAGTTGTGGCTGAGCACTACTATGATCAGGCACTGTTCTAGGCACTGGTAACAGAGGATTGAAAAAATATGATCTTCGATGAAGCCAGTATTCCAGTCAAGATGTTAGATTAGAAAAGAAGCAAACAAAATACATACAATATGTGAATATAGAATGTTAATATTAAATCGATATGAAAAAGTAAAATTGGGAAATGGTTATAGTTAAAATAAAAACGGAGGATCTATTCAGACAGCAGGGTTAAGAAAAGTCTTTTCGATGAGCTGTCTCTGAGCAGAGACCTAAATGAGGTGAGGGAGTGAGCCATAATACATGGAAGAGTGAAGAGGGAGTGTACTTGAGGAATATTCAAGGTCAGCCTGAGGTAGGAGGGAACAACAGGGACAGGAGACCAGGTGGTGAGGAGGGTATGGAGATGTCTTCAGAGACGTAGTCAGGACTTGTAGGGCATGCTGAGATTTCTGACGTGGCATGAAGTGTGGCGGGCAGCCATTGGTGTGTGTGGGCAGCCAGGGGGTTGACATAACTGGACTCACGTTTGAATAGTGTCATCCTGGCTGCTGTTGGGGGTGGACTGAAGAGTAAGGAGCAGGGTGACAGGAGGCTATGTCGATAGTGCTGGTGCACTGTGATGGTGGTTTGAACTGGGATGGTGGGGGTGAAGGTGAACGGTAATAGTAAAATTTGGAGTATAGTTTCAAAGTGCATGTGAAAGAATTTTCTGATATACTGACTATATGATGCAGAGAAATTAAAGTCTAGGATAATTCCAGGGATTTTGGCATAAGCAGCTGGGTGAATGAACACCTGGTTTATTGGTATGACATATATCAGGAAACTATCAAGTTTGGGGGTGTTGCTTGCTTTTGGACTGGGTTAGTTTGAAATGACTGTGGGGTATCTAAGCAGAGCAGCCAAGGAGACAATGTGTTCCCAGAAACACACGCTGTGGCCTTGTCTGCACAGGGAATTGTGCGGTGCGGTGTTGACACCACTTCCGTTCTTGTGTACAGCTGAGTCCACCCTGGATGGAGCCCTCAAACACACACACAGTGTGCTTTGCTACGCTCTCTAAAAATCACCCTCCCACCCATGCAGGAGGACCTGTTGCTCTGTGACATACTTAAGAGTTCTTAGTTTCTTTTCTGTTATTTGAAAACAATTGAGGATTCTGTGCATTGTACTCAGTGGCCACAAGGACAAATTCATGCACTGCAAAGGTGCCAACTGAACAATTAGGGAGCATCTGTAAGGGCTGAAGTTAATAGAATTGAAAAGCAATTCTAAAGAGCTCCCTAAGCTAACTCCTCTTGTTTGGAGGATTTATCAAGGTCATCATACCTAATTTAGCTTCAAGGTCATTCTGAAACCATTCTGACCTAGGGTAGCATGGATTGTTTTCTATCTACCAACACTGACGTGACTCTAGGGGACAGCTAAGGGATGTGGTCACTAGGAAAGTTCAAAAAAATATCTATTAACATCATTAAATAACTTTTTGGACAGACTTGCCTGGATGGGCCCCTCCCTTTGCTCACCTATGCTTGGACTCAACTCAAAAAAAATCTGGGTTTTGGTGAAGGGCACATTTTACTCTGTGTGTGTGTGGTGGTGGGGAGACATGGGAATGGAGAATTTTCAAGCATTTGTTGTAATTTTTTTTATATCTTTCTCCTCACTTATATAGGTTCAAGTGGGTTGGATGTGCCTTTCAATATTTGCTCAAATTGAGAGAATTGCCTCTCCCCTCCTTGACTTTTTAGTTGGCAAATGCACATTGGCTATGGGATGGCTGTCAGCATCGGTGGGTACCCTGTTCTTCCTCCCTTGTCTGTGCTTTATCATTTCTTCCACTTAGGTGACAGCAGACTGAGTGTGATTCACCCTTTGTATGTTCTCCATTGTTGTCTATTTTTGCAACAGAAGATGAAGTCAGTTATAGAGGTGTTTTTTTCTCGATCTACTGAAGATCCACTCAGTTAACTGAAGATGATGAGCATGATTCTCTTTTTTAGGGAGTGATCACCTCTGGAGATCCTAGAAGCTGGGAACTGTTTTTATGTGGCTACTCACCAAGGAAAATTCATTTTTTCTTACCAGAATTATGTTTCTGAAACAAGCAACTGAAGGACACATCTAGCATTGTGGCTGTTGCCTCCTTTACCCATGTGTCTTTGCTGTCTGAGTCATGCTGCATTGTTTATCTGGAACCCACAGCTTTCAAGCCATCCTTCAAATAATGTAGTACTTCATTACACCTGGTAGAAAGTAGTCACAAATTGACTTAGGGGATTTTTACAAAACCAATTTAGACACCTTTAATTCACAAACTTAGGATCAAGGCTTATGATTATCCTAAGGCTTATGATTATCTTAAGACTGGCAATATGCAGACTTGTGCAATGTCGTTTTGACAGGTGAAGACTGAAAATGAAAGCATGTCTACAGCCACATTATTTCAATGTGATAAGTTCCTAGGGCATTGCGGGATTATTTTAAAAATGTGCTTGCTGCCTGCCACTCTGCTACCAAAAATAAGCTAGTCCCAGGGAGCTAAGTGTTAGAGGACATTCCTGGGAACTATTTCATCTGGGACCATTTGTGACAGCATTCTTGACTTCTCACTTTCTTTCTATTTTCCAACCAAACCAATTTCTGTCAAAAGAGCTGGGGCTTTGTTGTTGTTGTTTTGTTTTTGTGTGTTCGTTTTTAGAAATGTACTTCTTACCGCCAAAATAAATAATGGAAAAACTAATTTAAGCTGGTAGTTTATCCTGAGCATTTCACGCCATCTAACTATCAGGGGGAGTCAGCGCTATCAGACACATGTACTACAATACTGTTTTAGGAGGCAGGAGAGAAGATTGGGGGAAAAAAAAGTCATTGTATTCGAGCCAGAAAATGTGCAGTCAGGGAACTCAAAAGTTCTTTGTTAACAGTCTTACGGCCTTGAACAAGTTTCTTTGCCTATCTGGTACTGGGTCTTCAGCTGTGAAATGTAGCCAAAACTGAGTGTCCAGTGCGAGTTTGTTGTGCCCAAGACGTTCAAGTGTTACACTGGGGAAAATCACCATTGCTTTGTATTAGACACACTGCAGCAGACAAATGTGGAAGCGCGTGCAAGTGCGTGGGTCTCCTCTAGTTCCCTGCAGGGAGTCTTTTAAGAGAGGAACTGAAGGTACTGTGGCCCTACCAGAAGATGAGTCCCAGAGAGGTTTTGCAGAGTGGAGGTGCAAACTGGCTTCGGGGCGCGTAAAACTGGGATCTGAGATTGGAGCCACTTGACCGGAGGGGAGTCATTTCATACAACAAGGATGAAAGTGACTGCCTAGGAGAGTGGCACTAGGAGGCACCTCTCCAGGAAATGACTCAAGATACTTACAATGTCATCAGGATACAAACAAGTAAGTCCGGACACTCACTGCAGGAGCGAGCGAGGAGAGGCGGACAGAACGAGGACACAGGCTCCAGAGACTTCTGTTTTTAGGACTATGGTGGCCCAGGGAGCGTGCTCCCGAGGGAGAAGCTAGGAGGGCCCGGAGCAGCCTCAGGGAAGAGGGGGTTTACCGACCCCAGGGCCCCGGAGCCCTTTCCCGCGCCCCTTCTCTGTGGGCGCGGTCTCGACCAGGGCACTCGATTCGCGTGCCTCTAAGCCCACGCGGGTCTCGGGTCCCACCATCTGGGCTGCATCTCGGTCGGCGCCACTGCATCCCACTAACCCGCCCACTAAGGGTTTCTAGCCGGTGGCCTGCGACCCCGCCCCCCCGCCCTGCTCTCGGGAGCCGCAGCGCAGAGCCGCCCGCAGAGGGGCAATCCGCCCCGGAACCGACGTGAGCGGCCCGGGGCGGGGTCGGCGGCGCGGCGGAGGGATCCCCCGTCCCGAGTTCAGGCCTCACCTCGCATCCCGTCCGGAACGCCCCCTCCGCGCCCGCCCGCCTGCCCCAAGCCGGCTCCCCCTCACCCCCCCCCCCCCCCCCCCCCCCCCCCCCCCCCCCCCCCCCCCCCCCCCCCCCCCCCCCCCCCCCCCCCCCCCCCCCCCCCCCCCGCACACCCCTCCCCCCTCGCGGCTCCTCCCCGCTCCGGCCCCGGCCCCCGCCCACCTTGGGTCTCGCGCGCCGCCGAATTCCGCGCTGCCTCCGTCAGAGCCGAGCCGGCGGCTCCGCGGAGCAGCAGCCTCTGCCGCCACCGCCGGGCCACCGCGTCCCTCCCCGTCCCGCCCCCTAGCCCACGGAGCCCCGGCCCTCGCCCCCACCCTTCCGCCCCCTCGGTCCCTCCCTCTTCCCTCCCCCCTCCGTCCTCCCTGCGGCTGCAGCCTGAGCCCGGCCCTGCAGCCGGGCTGCCGGGAGGGCGGCGGCGGCCCCACGATGAGCTTGGAGGACGGTTACGGTGGCGGTCGGCGCCGCGGGGCGGAGAGCGGGGAAGCTGAGCCACCCCTGCCGCCGCCGCCGCCGCCGGGGGAGCCGCCCTCGGTCCCCGCGCCCCCGCGCTACCTGCCGCCGCTGCCCGTGCCGCCCGCGTCCCCCGAGCGCCTCGCGGGGTCGGACCTGCCGCCGGCAGGGGTGGTCCCGCGGCGCAGGGGCGAGGACGAGCTGCCGCCGCTGCCCCTGCCACCCGCCGGCCAAGAGGCGTCAGCGGCTGGTGACTCCGGGGACGGTCCGAGGCGCCTGCTGGAGGCGGCGGTCCCCGAAGCGGCGGCGGCGGCGGGGAAGGGCGGCCCCAGGGAGTCCGAGGCCGGCGAGAGCCGGGAGGGCGAACGGCGTGGCGCCGGCGACCAGCCCGAGACGCGCTCCGTGTGTAGCAGCCGCAGCAGCAGCAGTGGAGGCGGCGGCGGGGACCAGCGTGCCGGGCACCAGCACCACCAGCCCATCTGCAAGATCTGCTTCCAGGGCTCGGAGCAGGTAAGGCCCCGGGGACCCCGGAGCAGGTGGCGCGGGCTTGGGCCAGACCGGCGGGTCCTCGCTCGCGACGGCCGACCTTTCAGCACCACGGACAGCGCCCGCCTCCCGGAGGCTCTGGGCGGGACTGGTCTGGTCCCGTCGCCTGAGAGGCGGCTACTCCGTGTTTGCCTTTCCAGTTCTCTGAAGGCACCGGGAACATGTCCCAGTGGCGAATACAGGGTTCCATTTGATTTACCCCTGCCCATATCTGGTATTGTAGTTACACGTTCTTCAGGTGCTTTAATGATAATGCCATAAGTATCTTTTATTTATTAAGTGGATTTTGGTTTGTAGTTAGAAACAAACCTATATCCTCTTTCCACAACTGTGTCCTGAGACAGATCGTCCAGAATACAAACTGGGGTGAGTCATGTCAAAACCAAAAGGGCAACATCCTTCTTTATTGCAGATTGCGGTGATTTATTCTCAGTGATTTGACAAGCGTGTTACACTTTTACAAGAGAAATAGGAATGTACTTTGGCCCTGCTAAGGAAAGGCTGTCTAGGCACCCCATGCAGTTTATATTTCGTTAGAAACAATTCTGAAATGTAAACTCCATTAGGGTGAATGCAGACTTACATGAGAGGACTCATGGAGACAACAGGATAATGTATCACTCTCACAGAATGTGTGGTTTGAGAAAACATTAGGTTTCCTATTTTAAAAGTAAGGATATTGCATAAGAATATGCAGGCTTTCAGGAATATAGTGCCCTAAGTCAATATTTATGATGCTACATTTAGAAAAAAAATAAAAGCATGATGCTATTGCAAGCTACTTTCTGGGATGCCATGCATTTCTTCTTTAGCAATGATTAAGAATAACTGCAGAGGAAATGCATCTGACCATCCACTTACAAGTTATTAAAGAGATTTAATAGTACAGCTTCCCCCCAAGAGTATTGGGAGCTGTATCTTCCAAACATTTTGTATGTTGGTAGAACATTTATGTCATAACTCTAAGCAATATCTTTGAAATAGTTTTAAGACTTTAGTTTCATTGCCATCAGAGGTATAAAAATTTAATTTCATTTTCTAGGATAGAGTTTGATGCTCATATCCTTCTGGGTAAATGGCTTTGAAAGAAAAGAAGGCAAGTGTTAGATTTTAAAAATAGAGACATAAGCACACATATTCACACTGAGCTGTTTTCTTTTCAGGGGGAGCTGTTGAACCCTTGCCGATGTGACGGGTCAGTTCGGTACACACATCAGTTGTGCCTGCTGAAGTGGATCAGTGAGAGGGGCTCCTGGACCTGTGAACTCTGCTGCTACAGATACCATGTCATAGCCATTAAAATGAAACAGCCTTGCCAGGTAAACGTTTGTGACTTTTTTTCCCTGAAATAACTTTGCTAAACGTAAGTACACTTGAGTTTAGTTATTACTGGGGATATTTAACATATGCTACTTAACATTTTATGCAAATCATGGTAAAATCAAGATTTAGAATTTGTAGAGATGTGTTTTGAGATATCTGCGACATTTTTATCTGAGAAACTCAAAATACATTTTATTCAAATGGTTTCCTTTATTAATTTGTTATTTATTGATGAAATTCTACCATCTTTTTTTCTAAAATGATAAGTTGGCAAAATGTCTTATACTCCAATTAGATCAATTTTATTAGTTAGAAATATTTACATTTATTTTAGTAATACTTTGTTAATTTAAGCATTGAAACCCTGGATGAGCTCAATTTATGGAAAACAAATACAAGTAAAGCAGAACTTTACTCATCTGGAAACTTTGGTTGACCCCTTATTCAAAGAATAATTATTAGAACCTAGTTCTAATCTGAATACTTTTTTTAAAATTCACTAGGCTTTCTTTTTCATATGAGTTTTTTTCACAGTTAAGTTTTGATTAATTTCATTCTTTGCTGTGGTAGAGTACACAGTGGATGCAGAAGTATTCCCAACAGTTAACTTTCAATAATACTACTGAAATTGTAAATATTCTTTAACTTTTTTTGTGCATAATCACACAACGACACAATACCCAAAAGCCTACAAATGCCCTTGGAAAAATAAAGCTTTTTTTGTCATGATGAAACTGATTCAGTCCTTTGAAAAGACTGATGTCATGTAAAATACAAATTAGTAAGAATGACATTTTACACTAAAGCAAGTAATGTGTAATTGACAAGATTTGGTAGTGACATTGGGCTGAAGTTAAGCAGATATAAAAGAGTAAGGGTCACAGCACAGAGACAGAGGAGGAAATGGAAGAGGGAATTAAAAAGTTAGGGAAAGAAAGTCGTGAAATCTAGTATTCCCTGTTTCTATTTAAAATACCAACCCCCCCCCACAAATTTAGTTTGCATTGTGTAGTATAAAATAGTTGAAATTGATAGTGTTTGCGGAAGATATCTGGAAGCTGAATTACTACTGCGTTAATAATTTGCACTTCATAGTTTTTAATTTGTGCACCCGTCACATAATTTGCAATTTATTTGCATCTTTGATAGTCATCATTTAAGGCATGATTATCGGGCATGAAATGAAAATATTAATTTTCTCAAACTGACCTAAGGCTTATAAATAATTTGAAAAGAAGAAGAGTAACTAATGTGGTTGAGTGATGTTATCATGCTGAAGACAGGCATGAACCTGACACATTTTCCCAGAACCTCTAATTAAGTGAGCTCTTTGGATAAAAATTTATGGATCCATCATGGTTGTCTAGAAAAACAGATAAAACCATATCCAAAGATCAGGATATGAGTAGTGTAATGGAATCTACAATAATTTTGTGAATAAAAACATGTGGAAATGACAAATGGAGAGCTTTGGGGCTCTAGTGAATAGTCTCATGAGAACTGCTGTAGCAGGTTGGATGTTCAAGAGCTGAAACAGAATGCCAAGTATTTAAAAAACTTAAACTTACGCTACTGTATATTAATTCATCTGAGATGATTGCTTTTGAAGTAGATATTCATCCTTCATATAATTTTAAAGTATAAAGGAGACACAATACTGGGGCAAAAATACAGTTCACTTGTAATTCTAATCCTATAGCAAAATGAGTTAAGTACCACTGTGTTTTGCTTCATTAAAAAACATGTAATAATTATTTTAGCAAAAGCAATATCCCAAAGTATGTATATGGCCAAAAAATCAAAACAAAAAAATAAACAACCAAAACAATAAATTAACCCAGTATTACTAAACATTTGGATTAATTTCATGACCTATGCAAATGCTACCATGATCTGTAACCTGATCTGCTTGTTGCAGTGAACCAGAAAATAGTCTTTAAAAACAAAGTCGATAGGAGTGTAGTAACGATAGCTTAGATCATGCCAGAGGAAATCACTTTCCAGGACTACATGCTATGTGTGGAAAGCTCAGTACTCTTAAGGAACAGAGATCAGTTAAAAGGTTCCCAAAGTGCAGATCCTTATACCTAGGAGTAGTTTATCCTCATATAAAGTTTGACTAATTGTCTGACATTTCTGTTATGGATGTCCTATAAACTGTGCATTTACTCTGATATTTGGTTTTGCCTGTGCTGGTGTGAGGTCAGTTAAGGTTTAGCATTTATTGCATTCATCATGGTGTGGCAGAGATCCATCTTCTCATGGTGCAGAACCAAGTAAGAAGCAGGTTGGTGCCTTCAACTTCACCTTCCATATCCCTCTGTCCTAAGTACAGAGCCATAATTTTGAGCTGGTGGTTCCTTGGACGTGAAAGAGAATAGAGAAGAATATATAATAATATTGAGAGAGCATATTCTGAATACTTACTCTGTGTCAGGCACTGGTCTAAGTGCTTTGTATATACCGATACTTGTATTAATCTTCATTACAAGCCTATGAAGTAGGGAATATTACTATTTTTATTTTACACAAAGGGAAACTGAGGCACAGAAAAGTGACATACCTTCTACTAGGTACCTATCTAGTAAAAGGCAAAATCAGGATTCAGATGTAGTCTGGCTTCTAGGTTCATGGTCTCAGTCACTGTCAGAAAGTGTTCTTCTCAACCCCATTTAGCCAACCTGATGTTTTGGGTCAAATAGCAACTGGTTTCAGCCAGGTCTGAAAGATGGTCTAGAAAGGCCTTTACTATTTATTGCTGCAAAATGAAACATCTCAAATACTTAGTGGTTTAAACAACTATCACTTATTATCTCTTAAGACTCTGGGTTGATTGAGGCCAGCTGGGAGGTTCTCCACGTGTGGCACCAGTGTGGAGCTGCAATCATGCAGAGCTTTGACTGGATTGAAACGTCCAAGGTGGTGCTGGCTGTTGGCTGGAAGCTCAGGTGGGGCTGTCAGCTGGTGCCTCAGTTCTCTTTCCACGTGGCCTGGGCATTTCACAGTATTGGGTTGAGCTCCAAGAAAGCGGAAGTCACAGATCTCTTTAAGGCTCAACCTTGCGAGTGACAGTTTCACATCTGCTGTATTCTCTTGATTAAAGCAAGCCACAGGACTACCTCAGACTCAAGAGAAGCGAAGATGGACAAATGGACTCCACCTCCGGAGTTGGCCCTTTTTTTTTAAAAGAATAACTGTCTTTAATTTACCATAGGAGCTAGCTTCTAAAATGGCTCTGTTTGCCTCCTCTGGTCTGTGCATTTGGTCCTCCTCAGGTCCAGATTGGTCAGCAGGCATTCACCATAATTTTCCTCCCAAGGCTCAGAAACAAAACAGGTTAAAAAAATGAATGGGAGATTGACTCCATTAGTGGTGCTTCATGCAGAAGGGAAAGAAGCAGTTAGCCAGAAACCAGGTGTGTGTGAAGTAAATAGGCTGCGGTGAGTCTAAAACCTTAGTTTTACTCGTTTTTCTCATTGAGATTAGAAATTTTTGAACATGTGGGTCTAAACTTCCCCATTTCCTTGGATTTCAATGATGCTCCACAACATGACCCAATAGAAAACTGATATATCTTCTGTAACATGTTCAAACCTTAATTGCTGTATCGTTAGCAGTAGGAGTTAATTAAGACATTTGAAGTAATTAACATGCATTTATCCTTCCACCTACTTCTAGAATGTATTTTATTGATTAACATAGTCAAGATGATGCATTAATGATTAAGAATAAAAGTCAATTCTGGTTTGATTCTCTTAGTATTGTGTAAAACTTGTGAAATGTAACAACATTAAGATCAACTATATTTTTAGATGTTAGTGACATTTTAAACTAATTAAGCCATGTTTAAATTTGTGAATGCTTTCAATACTTTGTCAAGAAATATAAATGCTTGAAGAAGTAACATTTACTAGATGAAGTGTTGTATGAGAAACTTCAAACATATTGTAAGAACTGGACTGTATTTCCTTTACATAGAAAAATACAACGTAAGTGGATGGCAACAGCTATATTACCTTGGACAAGTTACTTTAACTCTTTGTGCCTCTGTTCATTCATCTGTGAAAGATAATAATGGCATCCATTTTATACATTATTTTGAGGATTAAATATACAAATATATGTAAGGTGCTGAGACTAGTGCCTAGCATATTTTAATGTTGGCTTTGATAATTATTACATGTTCCAACATGTAATAATTATCAGCCGCTCACCACAGTGGTGCTCACAGGTCCCTGTTGTTTTTCTTAAGTCTTGTCACCTATGTGAAGTTAATGACTCTTTTCATTTCATTCTTTATCCCTAGATTTTACTTCCTTTTTCTGGGAGAGCCCATCTTAGTTTTTGGCTAAATTTGTTAGAGTAAATAATGAATGAATCAGCATTTTAAAAATCAGGTGTAATAAGATACAGTCATCTCAGCACACAGGAGTATATTTACTCTCCAGTTGTCCCTCTCCATGGGACTTTGCTGGAGTTATGAGATGCTTTTATATGTGGCCAAGCATAGGACAATGTTATTTAGGGCACTCAAGCACCCATTGTTTGTTTATATTTTGGCAGGAGGTGGGGAAGCTCCCAAGGGGTATGGAGGGTTGGGGGAGAGGAGTAATCTCAAAGAGGCACAGGCAGGTGACCAAGCATCAGTGTTGATTTCTGGTGTCTGTCGGATTTCCTTCCCCCTCCTCTGTCACTCAGCACCAGAGGAAAGGACTAGGAAGGGATTTGTCTGGGAAGGGCTGGAGACTTGCATGTAGGCCCTATACCTTGCAGATGTTAGGCTCCTGGTCATTTTTACTATCCTTTAACATTTTTATTAGCCTTCTTACTGCTTTTCCTTTCAACACTTATAATGTGCTGTCAGCAACAGGTCTTCCATAGCAGTAAGAATGATGGAGAGTCTCCTAGGAAGGAGAATGAGTTGAGTATTTTTCATTTTTATCCATATTCTTAAAATGCTGAGACTCATCATTATACTTTTGAATTAGAGAGGAAGTTGGCACCAGGTTGGTTCATCTTGGCAAACGTTCTAAGGTACAGCTTCTGACTGTATTTGTAAAGTCTTTATAGGACTTTAATTAACTTCTTGAGGACCCTGGGGTCATTATTTTCCTAAATGGGACTCTGTCATGAAAGAGGTATTTTCACCTGCAGAAGTGATTAAGTCATTCTCATGATGGAGCTGATGCACTAGGAGAGGCTGACAAATTATCATTGAAAATTGACTATGATTTGAAACTGTGTTAAGAAAACATCAGAGCATGAACCTTATCAGCATGCATGCTGTCATTTGAAACACTTCAAGGCATTTGCATTTTATGGATTAAAATGTCTGCATACATACAACCTGGTTGACATAGCAAGCCACTACTTTTCTTTTACTTTTTCTGTTACTAACATTCTCTGTAGGTTTAAGAGAAAATGACAAGCTGAGGGGAGGCTTTTCCTTGCCATATCTGAACAACTGAGAAACAATGTTAAATGTAATATTTAAATGCATATAGTGGCAGATTTCATGGATAATTAAAAATG
The DNA here is from genome assembly GCA_004027475.1 of Anoura caudifer. NCBI lineage: Eukaryota > Metazoa > Chordata > Mammalia > Chiroptera > Phyllostomidae > Anoura > Anoura caudifer. The sequence goes on from PVKU01006728.1 coordinate 84,881, forward strand.
TCAAAATAAAGAACATATCACAAGGCATTTCGCTCACCTTTGAAATTGTTTTTGTTTCATTTGCATACTAATTTTCAAAACATAAAGCCAGGCAGTGAAAGACAAATACCATACGATCTCACCTTTAACAGGAACCTAATCAACAAAACAAACAAGCAAAATATAACCAAAGACACTGAAATTGAGAACAGACTGACAGTGACCAGAGGGGAGAGGGGAGGGAAGATAAGGGGAAAGGGGGAAGGGTTTACAGGAACAAGTATAAAGGACAAATGGACAAAAACTAGGGGGGGCGGAAATGGGAGGGAGGTGGGGAGGGCTGGGATGGGAGTAAAAGAAAACTACAAGATCAACAATTAAAATAAAATTTTAAAAAAATTCCATTTTACTCATTAGAATAGATGAATGATTCTCTACCGAATAAAATACGTATATTGTACTGTCTGCTCCTTACAGCCGTCCTATGTACCGTGTAGGCACATGATTTCACAGTTTGTCTCACAGTCAGCTGGTTCCGAGCTGGTGGTAAGAAGAGCCGGAGTCCATGCCGGTCTCTGTGAGCTTTCACCCTTCCGAGTAAGAGGGTTGGGGATGATGTCCCAGTAGATGATACTCTCCAGAACTTTCTCTTCCACATGCATTTGCTTTTCCACATTTTTCTACCTCTTTTAGGTGTGCTTCTCTTTTGATGCCTTTCTCTTTGCTCTTTTGGCCCCACCCTTCAGCTGCCGGTAGAAGAAAGAACCCTTTCCTGGGTGGAGCTGGGCAGACTCACTGGTCACAGTGCATTATGGGGACAAGATTTGTCAGTGGTCGGGTAGAGGAACCTTGCTGTGGCTCCAAAATGTCTTCACTTGATAACATTTGTCTTGTTATTTAAACCAGAGGTCAGCAAATCTTTTCTCTGGCCAGACAGTAAGTATTTTAGGTTTTAAGGGCCACTGTAACTGCTGTCCCAGTAGGAAATCAGTCACAGACACTACAAATGAATGACATGGCTGTGTTCCAGTAACACCTTATCTGTACACCTGATCTGAATTCATATAACCTCAGTGCATCAGGAAATAGTGTCCTCCTTTTGATTCCCCCCTTCCCTAATCATTTAAAATTTTAAAACTATGGGCAAACAAAAACAGGGTGAGCTGGATTGGCCCACCTGGATTTGATGTTATTGTGCCAACCTCTCATTTAAATGAATAGTGTATTGATATGGATGTAGATGTTTTCCAAACTCGTAATTCAATGGATGGAGTGTTTTAAAATTTTTACATGTTTCTTTATAATTTTGAATGAAGTCTTTATAAGCTTATCATTTAGAAAATGGTGGTAATGTATCTCCGTAAGAAAATGCTATTAACTCCTTAATATAAAATCTTAAAAGCATTGTGTCTTTTAAACAGTTCCTTGATTGTCTCAGACTGACATATCTTAAACTTCCAGTAGTGTTAGTTGAGTCACAAGAGAAAGGCAGGGCCATCTCAGAATAAGCCCTCAGTGTCCCTGAAACAGGCCAGCCCCTTCTCTCAGTGAGTTTTGGGAGGCGTTTATGTCCATCCCCAAAACAGGTCCTCCCAGGGTCTCTGCGCCCCAGCGGGTATGAGTAGAATATCCTTTTTTGAATGTATTAAAATGATAACTGTTTTAGTTATTTTGGGATTTCCAGGCTTGCCTTCCAGGAGGGCATAGTCATGAGTGGGACAGATTTTTAGAACAAATTATGTAGCATAGGTCAGTAAAGCTTGAGAGTCACTTTTTTGTTCACTTGGTGGTCATTCAATGAATATTTGGGCAATGAATATTTGGGCATTCATTCATATTCAATGAATGAATGAATGAATGAATTTTTAATAATGTAGAAAGCATCATGTTCATATTTCTGTAGTGAGAAAGACTTGAGGAAATCAAGTTGCATTCATTGCTTACACATTTGCCATTTACTGGATGTCAATTTTCAGCTTGCTTCTAAGTGGCTCTTTAATAATCCTATTACGATTCTCCCTGGGCAAATACATTCCGTCCTTGGACCACTGGAAAAAACCTTAAGAGTGGTATCTGTTTTTAAAAACCTAGAATTAAAAAGAAAGTTTCCAGTGAGACATATCTGCTCTTTTCAAAAAAAATGAAATGTCATGGAAAAAGACTCAGTAAATGTGAAATTACCCATGTGTGACACACTTGCTTTCTTGAGGTTGTCACTGGTTGAAGGATTTCGTTTAGCATTTGTTCAGAGAATTCAAATAATTTGTTGGAAATTTTACTGTTATCATGGGTATAGATGAGCTGCTAAGAATGTCTACTGGGTATAATTTTTTTGGGGGGTGTGTGAAATCTGCCACTAGGCTGAAAACAAGGTGATACATTTTTTTGATGAGTGGGTTGTACAGTTATAACATACTCTCAAAAATGATTTTCCACTGGTGAATGCAATGCTCGACACAGGGAGATGTAGCCAGAGAAATATACTATTTCCTCCCTGCTCATTTCCTGCTCTGCCTTGACGTGTGGCTTTGCTGTGATGTGACTGATGTTTGCTGAAGAGATTGGAGCAAAGGAAACTCAGCTTTCTTCTATTTTTGGACCATGTAAGAGTGGAATAGGATGAATTGAAGAGCAAAGCAAGAGCACTTCCGATCCTTCTGAGCATCAGGGAGTGGACTGACGAGGAAATAATCACCTGCAATTACAAGTAAATGGATGGCAGACACTGAAGACTCGGCCAAGAAAAATGTCATGCGACTTGTGTTCTCTGTATCCTGGGATATTTGACAGCATCTTCCCTGTGAACATAACTCACCAACAGATGTTCTACATGATTTAGCTAAGTGAAATCCTGCATAAGTAAAGGTGGGCTGGAAGCAGTCACATGGGGAGACATGAAGAAACCTGGAAGCATTATTATTTGGACAAAGTCAATAAGAAAACTTACTCGGGAGATGTTTCTTATTCTATCCTTTAGGTGTGGTATGCTCTAAAAATTACTGCCTAAAACCTTGCTCTTTCTCCAATTTTTATCTCTTCAAAATAGTTTCTTTTGACTGATCATACCTGGGCAATATCTCCTTATCATAGTAACAAAGGTCCATTGCCTTCATGTGCCTTTTAGTTTTGCTTCTCATTTTGGTATGCTAATTATTTGCAATGGCCAAGGCTTAACCTGGGCACAGGGGGCCTTCCCTGCGCACATCTGGTTCTTACTGCAGGAGTCCTCTCCTCCCCCAGCACTCCTTTGTTGTACATGGGCTCGCAGTTGTGCCGCACACTGATTCGTGTCACCACTCGGAGTAGCAGAATAGTTCAAAGGAACAAGGGACCGTTTCAAGAAATTTAAATGCACTGGGTTGTTCAGCCTGTTAAAAAAAAAGATGTTAAAAAGGATTACACCTCTCACAAATATCAGTAGATTTTACTTAACTTGTGTGGAAGAACATTCCAGAAGTAGCAGAAAATAGTTTTTCTCTGTTCTCTCCCCACCTCCATCCCCAATGTTAATATCTTTTCTCTGTTCCATTTGCAGATTTTTAACATAAATATGTATGTAAGTGGACTCTGTATTAATTTAAAGGAAAAATACAGAAAATAGAAGCTTGTAGAGTAAAAAAGAGCACAGGATTTGCCAGGCATTTATTGAGCATTCAGTAAATACCTGTTTTATCCTCCTCCTTCCATCTCTTCCTTTTCTTGACAACATGGCACTCTTACACTTTTTGGCAGGGGACAGGAGGCAGGTAGGCAGGAGGTTTCCAGGGGAAACTTGTCCTCCGGAGAAAAAGAAACAATAAATAAGGGTGACAGTCTTTACCCACATTGTCTTTTCTAGGACTCAGCATGCCCTGGCTCAAATATGGAAGTTGAAAGAAAACCTTTTAGGGTAAAATCACTTTTCAGCCTTCCCTCAAACTGTCTTTCTTTACCTTTCATGGTAGACTCTCGGTCACATTGCTATTGCTTCTATTAAAGTCACTTTCACATCAAGGCAAGACTTTTTGGAAATTCAAGAAGTAGGAGTAAGTGAAAAAAATGTGAAGCCAACTAGGTTGGAACCTATTTTACCAAAATTTGTTTGGTAGCTTTGGGCAACTCATGGTTCTGAGGCAATGGAGGGAGGTTTTGAAACCTTTCTGAGTAGTTGAGTGAAACATGTACGGATGGGGGATGAGTCCCACCAGCTCCTGTCTACCTGTTCTCTCTGTCTTGAGCCCTACCAAGATGAAAGGTAGTATCTGTTTCAGGAAAGGAAATTCGAGATAGAAATATGTTACTTCATTTCGGACATGATTAAGCTCTCCTGTAGTAAACTGTGGGAGAAAATTGCCAACTATTTGAATCGCCTGTGGGAAAAGTTTCGGTGTAAGTGATGATGAATGCATGGAGATGAATAATGTAACAGGGTGTAGTGATGGATTAATACGTGTTTATTTTTGGTGTAGAACATGATTTTACTCATGTCAAGGTGTAGCCTCAAAATATTTTATCTTTGTTTTTTTCTTATTATTTTTTCACTCATTCAACAAATTAATCACTACTATGTAGCAGACACTGTTCTAGGCCCTATAGCTACAGAGTTTGTTAAAATAGGTAAGACCCCTACTTCTAAATTTAAATTCTTGATGGTGAGGGATAGACAATAGATACATAGATTGTGTTAATAACTGGATGATTGACAAAGTGTGTGCTAGGATGAACCACGTGATATTAGATTAGAGCTTGAAACATCAGTGTAAACTCATATTTTGCTGATTATAGGTACAAACTGTTACATATGGAGATATTTATAAGTATGTGCTTATGTGTGGGTTCCTATACAAACACCCATTTCCCAGCTCCGTCTGTTGAGAGGGCTTGAGAGTGATGCTCCAGTAAAAAAAAAGCTCTCTTAGCACCTAGCCGATCTTGGTTTCCAACAACATTCTCCAATGAAAGGGATCAGTCTCATACAAGACGGTATTCTCATACAGTGTGAAACTGGAGTGCCTTCTACCAGAACGTAAAGAAGTGCTCAAAAAACACAAGGATGGGGGTGCAGCATGGACTTTAGCAATATGTAGGTCAGGGTCCAAATTTTAGCCCAGGCATATACTAGGCTGTGTGACCAACGGTGATACCATATGTATTAATTCCTAAATGTTGTTGGGAAGTTAAATCAAATAACATTTTCAAAGTTCTTGGCATTAATTAATAGTTCTTATTAATTCCTGACTCCTAACCTTGTTAGAACAAGTTTTAACAAATTCAATTCTGCCAGATTTTGGATTTGTTACTTATTTTTTTAATGCACTTAATAATACAAATACTAATTACTTACTAGGTGCCAGACACTATTCTAGGGATTGGTGATGAACAAAAGAGTAAGCAGAAGACATAAAATCCCTGTCCTGGCTCAGCGTGGCTCTGTTGGTTGGGTGTTTACCGCAAAGAGAAAGGTCACCAGTTGATTCCTGGTCCAGGCATGTGCCTGGGTTGCAGGTTGGGTCCTGATGGGGGCACGTACAAGAGGCAGCTGATTGATGTTTCTCTCACTCTGATGTTTATCTCCCTCCTTCCCCCCTCTCTAAAATAAATAAATAACACATAGAATCCCCACCCTTTGGGAACATCTATTCCACAGAGAGAGACTGACAATGTATAAGTAAAAATGTCAAGTACAGTACTCTCCCTTATAGGCAGTTTTATCTCCTGCAGCTTCAGTTACCCCTGGTCAACTGCTCTCCGGAAATACAACATGGAAAGTTCCAGAGATATACATCTCATAACTTTCAAATTCTAAGTAACATGATGAAATCTCCAGCTATCCCTCTCCGTCCTACCAGGACCCGAATCGTTGCTTTGCCCAGCATACCCACACTGTATATGTTACCCACCCATTATTAATAGCCGTCTTAGTTATCAGATTGGTTGAGGGGGTAGACCACATCCACATAATTTTCATTTCTGTATATTGTTATAATTGTTCTATTTTATTATTATTTATGGTTGTTAATCTTTTACTGTGCCTAATTTATAAACTAAACTTCACCATAGGTTATGTGTGTCTAAGGAAAAAGTGCATATAGGGTTTGGTGCTATCTGCTGTTTTAGGCATCTACTGGGTTCTTGGGTAGTATCTCCTGAAGACAAAGAGAAACTACTGTAAAACCATTAGTAAATTAATTAGTAGTAAATACTAAGAAAAAAACACAGGGCAAAGAAGGGGGATAGGAAATATCAAGGATGGGTCATTTTAAATATGGATAGTTAGGGAAAGTGGCCAGTTTGATCTTTGACTTTGACAGAAGTTTTTCGTATATGGCTTTCTAGAAATAAGGTATGCTAGTGAATGTATACCATGAGTGGTTTTTCTACTGAAGTACATTTTATTCTGAGTTTGGTTTTTCTATGAGTGAGTTGATAGGTCAATGTTTACAGCCTATAGTTTTATAATTTGCATCAGTATATTAAAAGCCTTGATAGGGGACCCGATATCTTTAACCCACTTGTATATTCTGGATATTATGGTGAATTGGTTTTAAGAGTAAGGATAAAAAGAGTACAATCAGACAAATTAAGAGAAAGAGAACAGTGAAAAATGTACTCTGTATTCTGAGAATCACAGGTGCTCAGTTTGCTCTTCCTGAGTTATTTAAATTATTTATGCTGCTACATTCACTCTTCAATCTACAGAATTATCAAGGGGTTAGGATTTAAGTAAAAGCCACCATCTATGAGAAATTTGACCTATTTTGGAATATAATTATTTTTATATTGATTTTTGTTATTATACTGATAATAAAACAAGTAAAAACCTAATATTGGGGCTATCATTTCTTGGACAAGTACATTTTTTCTGTTAAAAACACACACATTTTATAAGATGGATTGTTTTGAAGAGAAAATCTAACATCTTATTGATTGTTGTCAGAAAACTTGGCTACTTGGAGAATGAATGTTTGAGGCTGTAATTCTCAAGGTCATGTAGCTGGGCGATACCATGGTCATGTACACGGCATGGCCGCTGTGAAAGCCGCGCCCCATAAAGGGGAAGCGCTGCTTACGTTGTTCCTGGAGCGACAGAAACGGACATTTAGGCTTCCAAAATCTGTTTGAAACAAATGGCTCCCATTAATCAGTGCACCAAGATTCTGGGCAACACTTCATTTGTGCATTTCCACCATTGGCAGAGAATATGAATGTAGAGGAGTTTTGAAGGGTGAAGACTCCTGCCTTCTGTTAAGAAAATTTTTAATAATATGGAGACATTTTGCTTGAGCTTATAGTACTTAGTCAACCAAAATGGAATCACCAGTTCCCCAAATGTGATGGGAAATGTCATTTGTAACTTAAAACCTTTGGCTTTTAAAGCCCATAGCGCAAGTAGGTTATTAAGAATCTCTTATTCGGGACAAAAGTGATGATCATTTTATAGGCAGTGAGATGTTATGTTGATGAATACATGCAGGAAAGAAGAGTGATCACTCCTAGGGTAAGTAATCATGGAACTCTTCTTTGGGTCTCCTGTTTGCTTGAGTGGACTCTATTAGATCTACTGTTAGAAGTTTAAAATCTTTCAAAATAAGTCAGTAGCAACAGATCTTGAGGCTTTATATGAGCAAGCATCCCAATAATGGTATCCCTTTCCCTCATTAGATGTACGAAGAGCTTCACTGTGCGACTCTGCCCTCTAGTGTTTCCTGTTAACCAGAGTGGTGTTCTTGAGATTTGACACATGGTACACAGAATTCCACTAGGTTAGAGATATTTCTGTATATTTTTCAATCTTGTTTGAAAATAAACCTGGCCCAGGTTCCACGTATTTAAAATGGTTTGACATCTGTTATTGTTTACACAATTTGTTTCAAAAAAGGTGCCTGTTTTTCTGTCTGCTTAGCTATTAATGAAATCAAACATTTTTCTGTTTTCTTTATTGCACTTTGCAGTTTTCGGAGGGTTTAGTTTTAATCTGTTCAGAGAGCAGGAAGCGCTACTTCTTAAATAGTTTAAGGATATAAAGTATGTGAACTTAAGCAGAATGCAAAATCCATTTAAAGTTATTTTAGGGAGGGCATTCATATTTTGAATGCCCATTGAATATCTGGGAGCAATAAGTTTAAAGAGAAGACAATTGTAACATCTAGTGTTTTCTGCCAAAACATTTGTCATATATCGATGATTTAGTATTTTAGATATTTTTGTCAAATAAAACAAGAAGAGTATTCCTTATCTGAATTCATGTAACTAAAAGCAACTATTGAACAAATATTGGGGCAGTTTTGTTATTTGAAACAAATAGTGATTGCATTTTGTTTTTTGTTGAGTTTTAGTTTTCTCAAAGAGAGATTTTTAGTTTGCTTAGGACAACATTTTAAAGGGAATTAGATGGGAATCAATTTTTATGATGTAAAACTTATGAACTGTATTTGAAAATGAGGGTTTTAATTACTGCTGATTGTTTTACTAATGGCAAGCCATCTTGCTTGAGGGAGAACAATCTTCCAAGCAGCTTAAGTTCTTAGTTAACAACTAGAGGAACCTTAATTAAGTGCTAACTATTGAGGCACACCATCTCCTGAGGTTCGAGGTTGGTGGGAGGAGGGGCGGAGAACAGTCTCTCCCCTGGTTGTGAATCCCGAGGAAAAGCTCTATACTTGGAAATAACTGGGAATAACAAAGAAAGGAAGGAACAAGGAGAGACAAATGTAATTTTCTTTTTCTAAATGGGAAATGCAGTTTTACTTCAGAGGTGCAAAGCATTTCAAGAACACTAATCGTGGATATCAGACACCTTATTTGCTTGGAAGGCATGCATACCCATTCCAGATCAACAAGACCACAATTATTTTGGTTTGATGCACAGAAAATATGACATTAGTTATTGAAAATAAACAATGTGTGTGCAACTTTAAAAACTTGGTTTTTCACACTGTCCGTATCATCTTGGCAGAGTAGCTCATTTATCAAGAAGCACAGGCAGCATGGCAGAAGGGCACAAGGAGTGCTGTGCGCCAGCAGGGCAAACCATGTCAGCTCTGTGGTTTTCAGAAATCATAGGTGGAGCTGGGGCCCCTAGGACTGTGGAGCTTCTGTTAGTTGATGACTTGGTCATAACATTCATTAAACATATTTTAAATAGGGACAAAGTGTGGTATTGAATTTTAAGTGAATAAATATATAAAATAAATATGCCATCTTTTACATAAAGATGTACACATAGTATTGGGTTGGCCAAAAAGTCCATTTAGTTTTTCCATAAAATAGAAGACACATTTTTCATTTTCAGCAATAACTTTATTGATTTGGATATTTTGAGTATGTCAGCTCTCTCCCAGGTGGTATAATGTTGATTGTTCTCAGTGTCTTGATTTGATCACTGTCACCTTTAACTGGTCTGCCCGACCATGGAGCATCTTTCAGAGAGAAATCTCCAGCATGAAAGTTCACAAACCACTTTTGACGCATTTGATCAGTCACGGCACCTTCCCCATACGCTGCACAAATCTTGTTTTTGCATTTGAGTTGCATTTCTACCTTTCTTGAAATGATAAAGCATAGGTATGCCAAAATTTTGCATATTTTCTCCCATCTTCAGTATTTAAATGACTACACAAAAATTCACTAATTTTGATACGTTTTTAAAAAATAGACACTGATATGACAGTTCACACAATACAATTTAATGAAATTGTTTTGAGTGAAGTTAAAGACAGCTAAGCATATTGAAGCTATCTTAAGGAAAAAACCATACAAACTTTTGACCAACCCAATACTTTGGCCTTATCAAACACTGAAATGTATTTCTAGTCCAACATGGGTTTCAGAGAATATTTAAAACCTAAATAATGATTGAGTACATTGTTATGGTTAATTTATAAATTGAATATCTTGGTCACATATGCTTTAGTTTGGAGAACTGGAAAGATGTTCTTCATCGGATATTAATACAGTAAGAAAAGTGACCTATGTTACTTAGTAAGTTACTTTTTCTCTCAGCAGCAAACCCTAGGGTACTAAATGATATAAACATAGTAAATTAAAATTATTTTTGCATGGACAATAACATGCTTTCAGCAGTTAAAATCTTTAGCAAAATAGAGCATATTCATTTTTATGGCAATATTGCAGCAAAGGGTTGATATAAAACTGGGACATTTTTCAATGAAATAGCATTAAAGTTTCATTGAGAGTAAGGAGAGAAATGCTAACATTAATAACATATCTACATTGTATGTTCTACATTAAAATATATTCATTTAACCTTTCCTAGCAGCTCACAATGACATAAGATTCTATTCCCATAAAGCACTAAAAGAATATTGGCCATCGTTGAAGGCACTTTTAGTTTATAGTCTGAAGACAAGGTTCTTACTTTAAATAAGGTGCTAGGTGTATGCGGCTGACAGAGGCATGATATGAAAAGTAACACAGAGCTCCTTATCAACGTGAGTCACAACTTGGCCAGCGCTTCAGAAGTTAGAGCACTCATTTCTCCTATGGAATCAGTCTCAAAATGGATTCCTTCTAGATGTCTGACCAAAAAAAAAAAAAAAAAAAAAAGCCAAAACAAAACCCAAACCAAACAATGCCAGCAAAGTGACTTTACAGAGATTAAACTATACAATTATTATCTTTCAAGCATCTGTTAAATCCATTCAGAACCTAGTACAATGAATATATTGTTTGTTACGTATTTATAGATATTTATGGATTGAAAATAACTTGATTGCTTAGCAAATAGAAGTAGAAAGTGGTGTAGATTAGATAAATGCTTACTTTAAGCGAATCCCAACATGCCATTTCCAGGATTGAAAAGTGCGGTTGAGAATCATCTGGATCAGGAGTTTAAGTGTGTGTCTGGGTGTCTCCCGGGCTGACCGGCGGAACCTTTGAGGAGTTCTGAAAGTCAGCACACTCGTTAGAAGTCTGTGTTGCGCTGCAATGGTTGCTTCTAGGGATCGTTTCTGGTAACAACGGTAGCTGCTGTTTATTGACTCTTCTGTGCCAGGTGCCTTCCAAAGTGCCTAAGAGGCATTGCCACAAGTAATTCTCACATTGGAAGTGACCAACCGTATGTCCACTTCCTGCACATTTTATAACCTATGAACCCACGGAAGAGTTACTGTGTTTTTCCAGCATAAGCCATGAAGACAGCCTTAGTTTCTATGCCACTGACCCTCCTTTCTCATCTAGAAATGCTCTTCTTCTATTTTCTACATGGAGGCATCTACCCAAGTCCAGCCCAAGAGCCACCTACCCAGTAAGATGTCTCTGATCATTCCGACCTGTGTGTAATCTTCTTCCTCTGGGGACTGCCGTGGAACTTTATCTTTTTTGAGTTTCTGCAGTTGTGCATACACTTTTGTCTCTCCACTACACTGGGAGAAACTCAAGGGCAGGATTGACACCCAGCCACGTGTATAACATTGGACAGTAGTGCCCCAGCAAAGGAAGTTCATTAAAGTGAATGATAGCGTATAAAATGGGTGCATTTAGTGCTGTCATATTTATTTTTTCACATCTAAATTTTCATGTTGCCTTACTGTAATTTATTCTCTGTATGGTGCAGACGACATTGTTGGTTCTTGGTCTTAGTAATAAGCAGAGATGTGCGTTTAGTTCAGATCAACAACGGGCTGCAGGTGGTGAGAAAAAGCGTGATACCGCTTACTGGCATATCTTAATATTTTAAGAGATTTATTCTTAGCCAAGTAAAGAAAGCAGAATTTAAAAACAATGCTGGGTCTTGCAGTTGGATTTCTCAGGGGGCTTTTCATGTCGTAAACTTTGGGGAAGAGTGATGAAATGCCTTGGGTTCCATTTGTGTCTCTGGTTGAGGGTAAGAAATGGATGTCTGCTTTCGCTGCGAAAGCTCTTTGTAGGTGATCTTATTCTGTGTTCTTACATGTATCTTGTCTGAATCAGGATTTCTTTGCATAAGGCTGAATCCTGCCAAGATCTGGCTTAGTTTCTCTAAGGTGAATTAATGAATAGGCCTTAAAATGCCTAGTAACATGGATTTTTGATACCACTGTTATTACTCTTATGCCATGCGCATAATCAGAACATGTATTTTAACTATATTTTTGCATGCCTGTCCAGAAACTTTGAACAAATTTCATGTTTGGACAGAAAGTGAAAAGGTCTTTGTTAGACAAATAGGTAGGTAGGTAGAAATTGTCTGGTTTATATCACACACATTGTAATATACCAATCACTGTGTATTCATACTGATGGAAAACAAACCATTTAGTAGAAGTTATTTTATCATAATATAATTGTGAGTAAAATGTAAATAAAAATATAAAGCTCAACAAAAACCTTTTCATGATTAATGACTGAGATGCTGGAAATAGAACCATTAGTCAGAATCAAAGCATCAGTGCCTGCTGTTGCCACTAGCATTTGAGATTGTTCTGGAAGTGCTAGCTAACGCATCTAGGAAAGGGGACAGAAAGTGGCATACATACCATTTCCTCACACCTGCATCAACATAAAATGTTACTCTTTGCTTTCACCCCAAAAGGAAAACAAGAAGAAAGCAAAACCAAACAAGTCATTTTTCTTTCATTCACATTTTCCTAGTGAGTAGGGAGATCAGATATCTTTTAATATGTTTATTGGCAATGGTAAGAGTGAGGTGAAATGTTCACTTGCAGCAGTAACTGGAGGAATTCTGATTGACATCTACTTTCAACAGCTCCCACCACATACATTCTTAAGGCAAAGGTTCGAGGCTGCCCGCTGCCTTGTCTTTGTCCTTCTGGGAAACAAAATAACGAGTCAGGCCCAAAAATCTGGAAAAGGGGCTTGGAGTGGAAAAGTGTTTTTGGAGAGTGGGTCTAGGACCGTTTATCTGAATATAAAATCTTCCACTCCTTGACTGGAAGCCACACCTTAAGAGGCTTATTCTAAGGATATAATTCTATCTGAAGTGACATATGTATGTGGATATCATTTCAGTCTTGTTTGTGATGGAGGAATTTGGGGGAAGACCTGAATGCTTATCCGGAAGGACTGGTGAACAGTTATGTGAATTATGTCCCCTCAGTACCAGGGAGCATTCTGAAGCCAACGGCATTTATTGACTTGGGAAGTTCTTACAACCTACCGTTGAGGACAAAAAAACAGTTTATAGAACATGTATATGCTCTAATTTCACTTAGTGATATATAGATCCATAGCTATGTCAACATATCTATGAATATAGAAAAATAGTGAGAAACAAATCGTTAAAGTATTGACATTGATAATTAAAATATAACAGGGGAGGAACATGCAAACATGAAGCTGTTGGGGAGTAACAGAAGATATTCACAGTGAGCTCTCCAGGCCACAGAGTTTCAGAGAAAGGAAGGCCAGTACAGCAAGAGAGGTCAGAGGGGGTTTTGTGCAGTGGGAAGCACTTGAGTTGATTCATTTTCTAGCTGTCGGGTTTGAATGGGTGGAGAGGCAGGAACAGCATTCCCGGTAGCTGTAAAGCACTCGTCCTCAATGTTTGTGTTAAGCTGAGAATCTCATCAAAATAAAAAGCTTCTGTATGGCTAAAGAAAACAGTATTAAAATAAAAAGAGAACCAACTATATGGGAAAACATATTTGCCAATGATACCTCAGACAAAGGCTTAATCTCCAAAATATATAAAGAACTTACACAACTCCACTCTAAGAAGACAAGCAACCCAATTAAAAAATGGGCAAAGGACTTGAACAGACACCTGTCCAAGGAGGACATACAGAAGATCCAGAAACACATGAAAAGATGCTCCATATCACTAGCTAT